>PVLD010011227.1:0-66343 GCA_004027595.1 Dinomys branickii
GATTCCACCTGACTTTTCTTTATTGCCCAGGATTGCTTTTGCTATTCTGGGTCTCTTCTGGTTCCAGATGAATTTGAGGCATATTTTCTCTAGCTCTGTGAGGTATGTTAACGGTAGTTTGATGGGAATTGCATTGAATCTGTACAACAGTTTTGGTAGTATGGCCATTTTTACAATGTTAGTTCTTCCTAACCATGTGTATGTGCATTTAAAAATTGGTTTGTTTTTATTATTCAGTTTTAGAATTTTTTTTTATCTTTTCAAGACGGGGTTTTGCTGTGCATGTCAGGCTGGTCCTGAGCTCACTTTGTAGCTGAGACAGGCCCCAAAATCACAGTGATCCTCCTGGCTCAGCCTCTCTGAGTGCTGGGATTACAGGCTTGAGCCACTATGCCCAGCTTAGAATTATTTATATATTGTACATATGAGCCCTACTACAGAAATATAGTTTCAAACCATTTTGTTTCATTTATGTATTTTTTACTTTGTTTTTCATTTTGGAAGAAAAAAATTTAATTCTTCTAACTTTTAAAAACTCTTTTTCAGCTTTATTTATGTATAATTGACTAATAACCATATATTTTAGTGAGTACAATGCTTATTTTGATGTATTTGTAAAAATATTTTACATATGTGAAATAATTACCACAATCAAGCTAATATTGGCACCAGCACCTCGCAATTTTTCTTAGTGTGTGGTAAGAATACTTATGATCTGGTAGCTTAGCAATTTTCAAATATGCAATACACTGTTTTTAGCTATAGTCATAATACTTTAAAATAGATTTTCAGAACTTATTCACCTAATCGAAGTAAATCTATGCTCCCATGTACTTATATCACCCTCTTCCTCCTCCTCACACCCCAGCCTCTAGAGCTCACCATTCTGCTTTGCTTCTATTTTAAAAAATGTTTTTTTTATTTTAAAGAGAAAAAAAACCAATAACAAAATAGCAACAAAGATAAAAACAAAACAATGCAAAAAACAATAAATATGATACAGAATTTCAAAACAAGATGATAGGAAATTAACAAGGGTTGTTATATTACATATTATTATCTTCACCAAAGTTGTTCAGATTATCAGATGTAAGAATGCAAGATTTATCAAACAATTAAAGAGAATAAAAATGATAAAAAATTTAGAAATGATACAGACCTGCCTTGTCTTTGTTGCTCAGAATTGCTTTTGCTATTCTCGGTTTCTTCTGGTGAATGTTCAAATGAAATTTAATGAGTATTTTCTCTAGTGAATGTTTTCTCCAGATAAATTTTAGGAACTTTTTTGCTAGTCCTGTGAGGTATGCTAATGGTATTTTTGTCTTGGATTTCATTAAATCTGTGTAACAATTTTGGGAGTATGCCGTTTTCACTATGGTTGTTCTTCCTATCCATGGGCAAAGGATATCTTTTCATTTTCTGAAACCCTCTTTAATCGCCTTTTTCACAGTACTGTAATTTTCAATATATAGATCTTATTAAATGTAATTTTATTTAACTTGTGTCCCCTCTATTTATTTATGTTATTAAATGTGATTTCTAACAGCCTTGAAAACTAGAAATTGAAATGCTAGCCCCCATAATCCTATCCTTCCCTTACCTGCCTTACAGAGTAGCCACTGAGAGGAGAATAGTGAAGTATAGTCTTCTGCATGAGACTCACCATCGCCATGGTAATGACCAGCTGGAATTTATTTTCTATGTAGGTCTTACTTTCAGGGAAGTACGGTAGTTGTCTTTTTTGCTGCTCATAGGCTAGTTTTGGAATCAGGATAATGATAGCTTTCCGGAACAACTTTGGAAAAACTCCTCTTTGAATTTTATTAGAGATCTTGAACAGTTACTGCTGTCAGACCTTCCCTAAAGTACTCGTAAAATTCAGCAGTGAGCCCATCTGCACCTGGGCTTTTCTCAGTTGATAGATTTTTTTTATTTTTCATTTTTATTTTTAAGACAAAAAATGGAGATATATAAACCAGAATATCAGAAAAACCAATACAGAAAATACTTGATTATAGAGAAGATAGTAGGGAATTGGCACTGGATGCTGTATTACATAATCTTATCTTTGCATTTGTTAAAACAAAACAATAAAGGAAATACTAAATTATAGAGAAGATAGTGGGGAATTAACACTGGATGCTGTAGTACATAATGTTATCTTTGCATTTGTCAACACAAGAACAGTTAAGGAAGTAGCAAATTACAGAGAAAATAGTAGGGAGTTGACACTGGATGCTGTATTACATAATGTTATCTTCATCTTTGTTACTCAGTTATACAAATGATGGCTCATTCAATTAATCAATTTTCTCCACCTCATCTCGGTTGTTCTACCACTGTATCAGTCATCTTCCCACTGGTAATAACTGTACTTTTTGGTTTATTTACTCCCTCATGCTCTCACATTGGGAAGAGACCTGGCTGCTTCGAATTATGCTGCATAAAACACGAATGTTCACAAATTGCTATGGCAGGAGGTGGAGAAGCACCCATCCTCAAAGACAATAATTGGCAAGCTCTCTCAGCCATCGGGTGTCTGGTCGAGTAGGCAGGGTTACACAGCAAACCACCAGGCTCTGCCTTGATCCACCATATCTGCATCCAGAGGCTCAGGAGAGTCTTCAGGGCTGCTTTAGTGAAGGGCCTGGCATACTGCCCGGCTCTGCCCCGGTGCGGTGGGGCTCCAGAGGGCCAGGCAGACTGGGAGGCCCCTCCCCCCACAGGCTGCCAAGCTCCCCAGCAAAGCCCTTGGTGTCTCCTCTGCAGGTGGCCTATGACTCTTTGGAGACTATCCCCACCCAGTTAGAGAAGCGGGTTTGCACCTCAAGTCCATGTCTTTGTCTGCTCCCACCTCTCGATCTCCAGTGTTGCCATTCCCCGCCCCTTGCAGCTGGGCACTGGGTGCACTTATACTGCTGAGCACAAGTGGCTTGAGGTCTCCCCCACCTGTGCTCACTGTGGTAGTTCAGGGTATGTCCTAAGTTTAGTTATTAGTTCAAGAAGAGAATTGGAGGATTTTCTTGGGTCTGCTGTGTAGAGTATGTTGTTGTCTCTCAGGCTCCAGGACTGCTGCTTTTCATGTAGTTTGATGCTATGGGTTCTTATAAAGTTCATATATGCAAGCAGTGTGAAATCCTTCTTGGCGCTCATATTAGTAGTTTAGGGTGAGTCCTGAAGCCCATGGACTCAGCCCGTTGTTGTCAGAAACACATGGTGAATGCTCGGGACCCCGAGTCTCACACTGCCCAGAGAGGGAGTTTAGGGTGGGAGCTGAAGCCCAGGAACTCAACTCATGCTTCCTGCTGGGTGTTGGAGTGAGAAGGGCGTGGGGCCGGGTGTCCCACCTCTGTCTGCAGCTCTCTCTTATTGTTGAGCTCCAGCTCCCATTTGTTTTATGGCTGGATCCCTGGGAATTACTGTGGCCCTGGGGTTGCTTCTACTCCCCTCTGCTACTCTCTGCTGGTATTTGTTCACACACTGGAGAGGTGTGAGGTCATATCCTCTGGGCATGCGTAGAGCTGGATGTGGTGGGCTGCTCACTGGTTGCCTTGACTCCGCCCTGCCTCAGGGCACTGGTTAGAAAGGTTTCTGCAGAGTGGGGATTTTGTTTCTGTGGCTGTCCGTATCTTCACGTCCTCACACTGGGTTCGACCACACCTTCAGACCCCGCTGCTTCCCTTCCAACCTGCACCTTCTCCTTTCCAGTTATGGACCAGCTCTCACGACACTGTTCTCCCCTGGTCGAGTTGGGAGGTTTCTGCAAGCAGAGACTTCCGAGGCTGAAGCTGCGAGTGCTGTAATGAGGGAGCGGGTTGGGGGTGTGTACGGAGCGGTGGCTTCTTTCTTTTCCACCTCCTCTTCCTCTCACTGTGCCATGATGGCTCTTCGAGCTTTTTCTCCAGGAGAGATCTTGTTTGTTATTTCTGAGGGCTTCAATTCCCGTCTCAGATCTTTCCTGGGTCCATGGCACCAGAGCATGCATCTCTCTTCTTGTCTTTCTCATGTTGCTCTTTTCCAGTATCTAGGTGGCGATCCTCCAGGAGGATCTTTCTCTGCTGCTTACCCAGTCACCATCTTAGTGGAAGTCCTTAGCTGATAGATTTTTAAAACTGCTGCTTCAGTTTTCACTGCCTATTATTTGATTATTGAGGATTTTTGGTAGCTTTTATACACTAACAAGTTTATGCATTACTTTTTAATTCTCAAATTATTGACGTATGTGTCTGTAAAGTAGTTGTTAATATCCTTTTGATTTTGGTAGTGTCCATCATGATTTTATCTGTTGGATTTCTAATTGTATTTATTTGGGTCTTTTCTCTCCTTTTTTTGGTTAGATTGGTTAAAAATTTGTCTATTTTGTTTATTCTTTTAAAGAATGAACGCTTCAATTCATTGACTTTTCTGTTGATTCTTTTGATCTCAGTTTCATTGATTTCTGCTGTGAACTTTATAGTTGTCTGCCTTATACTGGCTTTGTGTTTGGATTGTTCTTGTTTTGCTAGAACTCTGAGGTCCATCATTAGGTTTTTTATATAGGCTTTTTCTATTTTCATACACTGGTACTTTAGTTTGTGAATGCTTTTGTTTGTGAGTAATTCAGTTTGCAAATGAAAGCATTTGATAAAATTTATTTATTTATTTTTTTTGCAAACTCTACATTGGATGACCAATATGATCAATGACATCTTCCCAGCACACACACAAACATGATCATCTTTTCCAAAATCATGGAACAAATTAAGTTGGGGAACTGAGACACCATTGCATATGTGCATTCTCAGCTACAATGAACTTCCCTCTTAGGATTGTTTTCATTGTGTCCAGTAAGTTCTGGTATGATGTACTTACATTATCATTTAGTTATAGAAATTGTTTTATTTCTTTTTTATTTTCCTCTGTAACCTATTGTTTGTTTGAGGGTATATTGTTTAGTTGTCATACAGTTGGTAATTTTTGTGTTTTGGATTTCTAGTTTCATTTCACTGTGACCTGTTAATATGCACAACATAACTTCAAATCTTTTACATTTACTTAAACTTGCTTTATTGGCTAGTGTGTGCTCTGTTTTGGAGAAAGTTTCATGTGCTACAGAGAAGAATTTATATTCTGTTGTTGGATGGAACACTCCATAGATATCTATTAAGGCCATTGGTTTGAACATTTTGTTCAAATGTGATATTTCTTTGTTTTTTGGTTTTTATTAATTAAATTTGTTGGTACATTTTAGGTGTACATAATAATCCTATTTATTAGAGGGAATTTGTATCTGTGCATGATATATTTTGGTCCCTCTTTTTTCCCAACCCCCTCCCCACCCTTCAAGTCATCTTCTCCTCCCTATTTACAAAGCTTTGTTTCCATTTTATCCTTTTTAAAATAATTTTCTCCCTATTCTCTTCATTCACCTTCCCTTGTTCCTCTTCCCATTTTGGGATATCTATTTTACATTTTGGTCTTATTTACTCCTTCTGTTTTTCATACCAAGGTGACTGTGATATTTACACATGTGTCTGATTTATTTCATTTAAGAGTATCGTCTCAAGTTGCATCTATTTACCCAGAAATGTCTCCAGTTTATCCTTCTATATGGCTATGTAGTATTCCATTGCATTAAAAAATCACATATTCTTTATGCATTCCCTGCTATATGATTATTTGGGTTGTTTCCCAAAGATTTAGCTATTATGAACTATGCTGCTATAAACAGTGGTGCACATATATTTCTGTGATATGATGTTGTTAGTTCTTCTGGGACAATGCCCAGAAGGGGTTTATAGCTGGGTCAAGTGGCACCTCTAATCTTAGTTTACTGAAGAATCTCCACACTGATTTCCACAGAGGTTACCCTAGTCTACACTCCAACCAACCATGGAGAAGTGTTCCTTTTTCCCCATAGCCCATTTAGCATTTGTTATTGGTTGATTTCTTGATGATAGCCATCCTTTCTGGAGTGAGGTGGGATCTCAGTGTTGTTTTAGCTGAAATAACAGTGATGTTAACCTTCTTCATGTATTTCTTTGCTGTTTGTATTTCTTCATTTGAGAAACGTGTATTCATCTCAGATGCCCATTTTTGGATTGGGTCTTTAAATTTGGCAAGTCTGATCTTTTTCAATTCTTTATATGTTCTAGAAATAAGTCCTTTGTCTGAGGGACAATTATCTAAATTGTTTTCCAGCTCTGCTGGTTTACTTTTCACTCTGTTGGTGATATATTTTGCTGTGCAGAAGCTTTTTAATAGGATGAGATCCCAGTTGTTGATTCTTTGTATTACTTCCCATGCAAATTGGTTTTTTTCATGAGATCCGTGCCTACACCTATGTTCTACATTTTCTCTTCCAATAGATTTAGCATTTCTGTTTTAATATTTAGAACTTTGATCCATTTCACTTTTTTTAGTGCATGGTGATAGACATAGGTATAGTTTTAGTCTTTGGCATTTACAAAGCTGATTTTTCTGGCATCATTTATCAAAGAGGCTATCTTTCTTCCATTGAATGTGTTTAGATACTTTGCAAAGATAAGGTGACTGAGTGTATTTTAAGTTGTTTCTACATCTGCTAATCCATTCATTAATCCTGAGGACCGCCTTTTGCCAGTACCATGCTGATTTTATCACTATAGCTTTGTAATAAAATTTCAACTCAGGGATGGTGCTGCCTCTTGCCTTGCCTTTGCCAGAATTGCCTTTGCTATTCTAGGTCTCTTCTGTTTCCAAGTGAATTTCAGGAATATTTGTCTAGTTTTGTGAGGTACACAATATTATTTTCATTGGGATTGTACTCATTCCGTATGACAAATTTTGGCAGTATGGACATTTTCATCACGTTGTTCCTTCCTATCCATGAGCAAGGGATATCTTTCTGAAATCCTCTTCCATCTCCTTTTTCAGATTCCTGTAATTTTTAATGTATAGATCTTTAACTTCCTTTGTTAGTTTTATTCCTATTTCATTTTTTTATATGCTACTGTAAAAAGTGTGGTTTCCCTAATTTCTCTGTCAGTGAGTTTGCTTTTTGTGTAAAAGAATGCTATTGATTTTTGAGTGTTGACTTTGTATCAAGCTATGCTACCGAATTTGTTTACAAAGTCTAGATGTCTTTTGATGGAGCTCGTGGGGTCTTCTATGTAGAGTATCCTATCATATGTGAATAATGATAATTTCACTTCTTCCTTCACTACCTTTATTCCTTTTTCTTGTCTAATTGCTCTGGCTAATGTTTCCAGAACTATAAACTATATTGAATAGAAGTGGTGAGAGTGGACATCTTTGCTTTGTTCCTGATTTTAGAGTGCATGCTTTAATTTATGGGCCATTTAGTATGATGTTGGTTTGTCATAGTTATTTTTTGTCAGATTGAGATAAAGATGATCAATTCTATTTTTCTGTAAGGTTTTTTTTTTTTAATCACAAATGTGTGTTGTATTCTGTCAAATGTTTTTTCTGCATTTATTGAGATGATCATGTGATTTTACTCTTTGGCTTTGTTGATATGGTGTATTACATTTATTGATTTACATATGTGGAACCATCCCCTGAGATGAATCCTAAGTGGTCATGATGAATAATCATCTTGATAATTTTGATGTTTTCTGTTTGCCAGTATGTTGAAGATTTTGCCTCTGTGTTCATTAGCAACATAGGCCTGTAGTTTTCTTTTTTGTTGGGTCCTTCTCTGGTTTTGGTGTCAGGGTAATACTTGACTCCAGGAATGATTTTGGAAATATTGCTTCCCTTTCAATTTCATTAAAGTGTTTCATCGTAAGTGGCATTTAGATCTCTAAATTTCTTGTAGAATTCAACAATGAATCCATCAAGACTTGGGCTTTTCTTTGTTGGTAAATTTTTAATTACATGTTCATTTTCAATGACTGAGGTCAGGTTATCTAGAATTTTTGTATCTTCTGTTCTGATACTTTATGTGTGTCTAGGGATCTGTCCTTTTCTTCTCTGTTTTCCTCTTTTTAGAGTACAGGTTCTTGTAGTAGATGTTGATGAGTTACTGGATTTATGCAGGAGCTATTGTGATTTCACCCTTTTTGTTCCAAACTGCATGAATCTGAGCCTTTTCTATCCTTTCTTGATAAGATTGGCTAAGAGTTTATCAATCTTATTTAATCTTTCAAAGGACCAACTCTTTAATTCATTGATTCTTTTTATGGTTTTTCTTAGTTTAAATTGCATTAATTTCTGCTCTTATCTGTATAATTTCCTCTTTCCTATGAGGTTTTAGTTTGATTGGTTCTGCTTTTTTCTATAGAATTTTGAGGTTCAACACTGTTGTTTATTTGAGCTTGTTCTGTTTTCCTGATGTGAAAACTGTCCATTACAAATTTGCCTCATAGGACCTCTTTCATTGCATCCCACAGGCTTTGGTATATTGTGTCAGCATTACCATTTAATTGTAAATACTCCTTAATTTCTTCTTTAATTTCCCTTGTGACCCATTCATTGTGGAGGAGGGTGTTGTTTAATTTCCAAGTGTTTATGTAGTTTTGTATTTTCTTTTGCTGTTGATTTCCATTTTCATTGTACTATGGTCAAATAATATGCATAGGATACTTTCAATTCCTTTGCATTTACTTAAACATGTTCTACAGGATACTGTGTGGTCTATTTTCGAGGATGTCACATGTGCTGTTGAGATGAATGCGTATTCTGATATCGTTAGGTAGAACACTCTGTAGACATCTACTGAAAGCATTTTTTCACAGGATTGGTTTAATTTTGATATGTTTTTGTTGATGATTTTGTCTTGTTTATCTGCATAATTGTCACAGTGGGTTATTAAGGTCCCCCATTACCATTATGTTCGTGCTTATTTGGTTTTCTGTGTCCATTATTATTTGTTTTATGTAGTTGGATGCATCAGTATTTGGTGCAATATGAGTGTTGTCTTTTTCTTGTGGTTTTTCCTTAATAAGTATATAGTGACTTTCTATGTCTTTTAGACCAGTCTTGGTTTGAAATTCACATTTTGTGCAAGTAGAATAGCTACCCCCACTTTTTTTCTGTGGCACGAAGTACTGATTTACATCCTTTGACTTTCAGTCTATGAATTTCTTTTTGCATTAAGTTTCTTGTGTGCAGCATATTGTTGGATCTTGCTTCTTGATTTATTTCTGCCAGAATGTTTTTTTATTAGTGAATTGAGACCATTTACATTGATGATAATAACCTATATGTGTTGGCTTGTCTTTCCCATATTACTTTGTTGCTTGTTATCTGTTTTTCTCCTCATTTAATTGTTTGTCCTGCCTGATGGCTTTTTTCTATTGGTATCCTTGTGTTTGTGGTCTTCCCTTTTTCTTTCTTGCTTTTTAATTTTAAAGAAAATAGTGCAAAAACAAAAAGAACAAAAGCAAAATACAAACAACATAACGTAAGGACATTAAAAATGATACAGGGTTTAAAACCAAAAGATAGGGATTAACAGTAGTTGTTATATTACATATTGTTATCTTCAACAAAGTTGCTCAGATTACCAGATGTAAGAATAGAAGATTAATCAAATCACAAAAGAGAATAAGAAAATAAATTTAAAAGAACATTAGAGACAATAGTAGTGGCAATAGGCAGGATTGTAGGAATTCACCATTTGTTGTTATACTGAAAATTATTGTCATCATATAAATTGCTCAGATTACCAGATACAAGCATGCAAAACTGGTCAAAATAGTAGGAGAAAAAAACCTTTTAATCATTATCCAAATTGCTCCTTCCTTTGAGCAGTTTCTTTCCCTTTCTTATTATCTATTGTACATTTTGGGTTGTATTTACTCTTTCATGTTCTTACAGCAGGGAGACAATGTAATGCTTACATATGTGAGTGTGATTTATTTCATTTATGAGTATGATCTCTATTTGCATCCATTTACCTATAAAAGCCTTGAGTTTATTTTTTATAGCTGAGTAATACTCCATTGTATAGAAATACCACCTCTTTCTCTCTCTAAAATGTCCTTCAGAATACTTTGTAGAGCTGATTTGGTTGTCATGAATGTCTACAATGGTTCTTTTTTGTGAAAGTATCTTATTTCTCCATTAGTTTTGAAAGATGGTTTTGTGGCCACATCCATTAGAGGTTGTTTCCTTTTAGGGCTTGAAATGTTTCACTCCAAGCACTCCTTGATTTGAGGGTTTGTGTTGAGAAGTCTGTTGTGATTCTGATGAGTTTTCCTTTATAGGTAATTTGTTTCTTTTCTCTAAGTACTTTGAATATTTTGCTCTTGAGCTGAATTTCTGGAATGTTGATTATTGTATCCTTGGTGTAGATTTATTTTGTTAATGGCTATTTGGAGTTCTATATGCTTCACTTACTTGTATGTCAAATTCTTTATCCATGTTTGGAAAATTTTCTGCGATTACTTCTGTGAAGAGGTTTTTATGTCACTTGTGCTATGTCCAGTTTTCTTATTGACTCAAATCGATCTTATGTTGTTCTTTGCTTTGTATTGCAGCTGCTGGATCGATTTTTTCATGGTCTCTTGCTATTTTTAAGATATCTTTCTTTTCAAGATAATTAACTGCAATCCTATCTTATAGATCTGATATTGTATTCTTGCCTTCAGTCAATCTTTTGCATGTATTTTCAATGGAGTTTTTAATCTCCTGGATTTCTGTTTGGGTCTGTTTCATGGGTTCCATTTATTTTGTTTTCAGTATACATAGTTTCCATCATTTTCCTAAGCTCTTCTATTTTTTAATCTGTGTCTACTCTAATTTCTTTCAGCTTGATCATCATTTATTTTTTTACGTGAGAGTATTTTTCTATAGCCTCTTTCATCTGTTTTTTTTCACTTTTGCTACTACCATTTCAGAAAGTTCCAGTAGATGGCTTCTAATTTTCTCTATCTCATTGCATTCTAGACTTGTCCTATTTGGGCTGGTGGTGTGGGTTTGCATTTTGCTTCTGTGTCTTGTTATTTTGTATTTTTTATTTTATTTTGTTTTCTGTATTGATGTTTGTAGATTTCTTATGATAGATAGCTTTATCACTAGTATCTAGTCTTCCCTAGGAAATGTCTGTTTCTCAGTGATGTCTTCTAGAGGTATGTAGCTCTTGGTCTTTAGGTCTATACAATTTATTTTCAACTTATTGAAGGTGGAAAGTTGCTATCTACTTAGCTCAGCATCCAGCCATTTGGTATTAGACTAATGTGACAATCACATATTTGTCATACAAGGGAAAGAAACTGAGTATAACAGGTATGACATCCTGGTTAAAGTAGTACAGTTAGCAACAAGAATAGCATCAAGAACAGCCTAACTCCTGACAAACTGTGGTTATCTATTAACCTGATACCTTTAGCCATAGAAGCAGGTTCTATAGTTACATAACAAAAGACAACATTTTCCATGAATGTGTATTCAATGATTTTTCCCTTAGCAGAGTGATTTTCTTCTGTTGCATGGGGGGCATTTAAGAGGGATGGGGACCAGATAGAGAGGTGAATGAGGTCAAATGTAGTAAAAGTAAGTCTGAATGGCAAAAGATGAACACCCACATTTTGGAAAACCAGAGAACACAGGAGTGAAAGACTGAAAGAAAAAGTGGAGAAGTATTGAAGTATACCTCCCCAAAAGAATGTACATTCACACCAAAATATCATAAAATGAAGAGGGGTAGTTTAAGAAAGAAAGAAAAATATTGAGTGGAAGAAAACAAAAAGAAAGTTAAGGAGCATAAATAGTGAAAAAAGAAAAGAATGAAAAAACTCAACTAGACAGAAAAAGGAAAACTAATCAAACAAAGAGAAATAAAAGTAGTAAAATTCTTGTGGTGTCCACAGTTCTGTGGTAGTATCTATGCTGGATCCCAGAATGTTCTGTGTACTCTGACCAAGTTTGCAGTAGGATTCATGCTTCGTAAGAGTCTGATCTTCACCTCTGGATTTGGGGCCAGGGCCAGGGACTGGTCTTCTGTTGCTGGAGTTCTTCCAAACTCCTGTGATGTATGAAGGTGACGTCATCTGCCTGCTTCCGTTCCATGTGTCTGTGTGCGGAGCAGAATGCCAGTGCACCTAACTTAGCAATACGCTCCTACTCTCGCTACTGTTTCAGACTTTTCCACGCTGCTGGTCCTGCCCATCTGGCATGTGCCCAAGCTGTGCCTGCTCTCTGCTGGTCCTGTCTGCTGGGTGATATTTCTTTGCTGATTTTTTTTGTTGTTCATCTATTTTTGATATTTGGTTATTGAGGTCACCCACTGTAATTATTTTTATTTATTTGGTTTTTTATGTCCAGTAGTGTTCATTTTATGAAGTTGAGTGCACTGTTGTTTGGTGTATACACATTAATAATTGTTATATTGTACAGTTGGAGTATTCTATGAACTATGGACTATTCTATGCACTGCCCTTCTTTGGTCTTTTGATCAGTTTTACCTGAAGTCTACTTTGTCTGAGTTTATGTTAGCTACATTTGCTTTGTTTTGGGTTCCCCTTGCATGGACTATTGTTTTCCATGCCTTGATAGCAACTCAACTTTGACTCAAATACCATCATTTCTCATTCTACTATGTCTTGTATTATTGCTGTCACAATTGATATTTTTTGTATATAAATTATTCATTAAAATTATTGTATTTATTGCAATTTAAAATACTTTTTAATTATACTAGAATTAAAATTGGTTTATATATTATAATCACAGTATAAGTATTTTGAATTTGGCTATATTCTTAAAATTTCATACTTCACATATTTTCATATTGATAGTATCTTCTATTTCAATTTGAAGAACTCTTTTTTATTATACCTCGTAGGACAGTTCTGGTGCTGATGAAGTTCCATAGCCTTTACTTGTTTGCAGAAATATTTTTCTTCATTTACAAATGATAGTCCTGTTGGTTGTAGTGTTCTTGTTGACAGATTTTTCCTTTAGCACTATGAATGTGGTATTCCATTTTTTCTTAGCTTGAAGGATTTCCACTGAGAAATCTACTGATGTGTTATGGAGTTTTCTTTATACATAGCAAGTCTTATGAAAATTCCCTTATATGGGACAAATTGCTTTTTTCTTGTTACCTTCAAAATTCTCCCATTATGTTTGACTTGAAGATGGAGCAAAGTTTCTTTTGGTGAAGATCTCTTTATATTTAATCTAATAGTCGTTCTTTTGTATCCATGGATCTGGATATCAGCATTTCTTTAGATAATCCTTCCACCCTTTTTTCTCTGTTCCTTGTAAACCAATATAATGCTTGTATCATTGTCTTGATGGTATTCCATAATGCCTTTAGATGTAAACCTTCATCATTCTTTTCCATGGTAGGTTTTTGGAGGGAGGAGTTCTCTGAGTGATATATTTTAAATAATTTGTCTTCAAGGTCATTGATTGTCCCTTTTGCTTAATGGAGTCTGCTACTAATAGCTCTGTAAGCCTCACTGGCTATAATGGATTCAAGTCCTATATTTTCTTGTTGATATTCTTCCTTATTGTTCTATCTGGTATGAAGTAATGCACACTGAATTTTCCAATATTGTTGAAACATGTATTTCTTTAATTTTGAAATTTTACTTCATGTATTTTAAGCCTGTTTTAAAGGCACCTTCATACTTGCAAATGCTATATCTTCCAAATGGATAAATATTTTTATTATCTAATAAAATTTTCTTTGACTTTAATGGCAATTTTTATCTTAAAATCTAGTTTTCCTGATCTTAGTACAGACACATTAGCTGTCTTGGCTTACTTTTCTTACAACATAATTTTGGGGTTTCATTTTATTTTCATCTTCTTCATGTCTGTGAATCTGTGTCCCTTGTAAACAGCATATAGTTGAGTCTTTCAAAATTCATTCTTCCAAACTCTGACCTGAAGCATGTACTACATTTTAATTTAAAGTAACTTTTGACAAGTTAGGATCCTTTGTGTGCTCTGTGTACTAAATTTCTGGTAGGGCTTGACCTTGATAATGTGTACTTTCAGTTTGTCATCTGTCTGGTAACTTTGTTTATGATCTACTTCACTGAAAAGAAATATTTAATTTTGATGTATTAAATTCATTGAATCGTCACTGTTTTTTTTTTTTTTTTAATGGTACAAGGAATAAAACTCAGAGCCTTACGCTTGCCAGGCAGGCGCCGTGTTTCTGAGCCATATTCCCGGCCCTTCACAGTACTTTTATGCTTTAAGGTTTCCTGCTTTATTCACTTTCTTGTTTTGCCTACATTATAAAAACATTCTTATAGGTTATTGTAGCAGTTAACATATAAGGGCCCTTCAAAAATGTGCACACTTTAACCCATAAAATATGTGAATATGTTACCTTGTGTAACAAAAGAGATTATGCAGATTTGATTAAATCTTGAAGTGAGGGACGTTATGATTTATCCAGGTGAGTCTCATCTAAGCACGTGAATCCACAATACTGGAGTTTTCTTAGCTGTTATTTGTCAGATAACAAGATTTATACAACCAGAAGCAGAGTCAGAGAAATACTACATGATTGGCTTTGAAAATGAAAGAGAGATGCTATAAGCCATGAAATGGATGGACTTTAGAAGCTGGAAAATGCTGGAGAGTAGAACTCTCAGGGAGGAGCGTTGAAAAAAGAACTGAAGAAAAGGAGGGAAATACAGCTTTTGAAAATGGGGAGGGTCAAGAGTTGGGAGGGATAGGGAGAGCTGGAAGGGTCTGGGTGAAAAAGGAATTCGGATGTGTTATTACACGTCCCAGCTCCCTACAGTAAGTGTAATCATTAGATACTGCAGATATATACTGATAAAAAAAGGGCTGTAACCCTTCCAAGACTTTGATCTTAGGCTGATAAGATCCATGATGGAATTCTCATGCACAGAAAAATAAAAAGAAATAAATTGACATTAAACAAACAACTGAGTTTATTGTAATTTAATACAGTATCAAGATAAAATTAATATGTCTTAGAGACTCCTTTTCACTTCTTTTAACTTGTTTCAACTTCTCATTCAGATCTTTCATTTGGCCTTGCTCTTTCATATGATACAAATAAATAATCTATCTATTTTTTCTGCATAATGATCCTATTTCTCAATACTATCAGTAACCTAGCTTACAGTGGTTTTGTCACCTTAATCATATTTCAAATTTTTATGTACTGTACTTCTCTGGCTATATGTATGTTCTCTATTTGTTTTCGTTGTTGCATTTGTGTATTGCTGTACATTATCACTTTGATTTTGTTACTGTAGACACACTTGTTTTAATATACGGCAGGTGAAATGTCCAAATCTTATTAGACCACTTCATTTAAAAGGACGAGTGGACTATTTTTAAAATTTTAATTCACATTTTAAACATAGAATTTGTTTTCTTCTTTTTTATAATTAAGTTTATTGGTACAATTTAGATATTCAAAATGATCACATTCATCATAGAGAATTTGTACCTGTACATCCTATACCTTAGTTCCTCTCTTCTTTTGCCCTTTCCCTTACCCAACGTTAGAATTTTTATTAAAAGTCATCTCACAAGGATGGCTTTACATAGATTTATTTGGGAAGATTGAAATGTGTAGTGTATCAAATCATTTCATTCATGAAAATGGATCATCTCTCCATTTATTTAAATCATTCATGAGCTTTGACAGCACTTTGCTGAGAAGTATTTTACACTTTCCTATGGCAGCCTTCATGTATGTGTGTGTCTTTGATCTCCTGTGTTCATTTGTTGCAATGTTTTAATCCCAATGTACTAGGAGGCAACTTCGATCTTATTCCCTCCCCCTGTGAGGCAGAAGTTAGTTATTTCTTATAACACATAAAAAGTTTCATCTGCAAAAGTATTGGGCCAGTGAAGTCAATTATACATATTGAATAAACTAAGATTGCCTCTCTACACATATAAGTTATGGCTTCTTTCTTAGCCAGAGCAATTCTGTTGCCTTAGCTTCTCCAAGTATGAATTTGTTATATTCATCTGTGACTTATTATCTTCAGTATTAGGAAGGACCATTTTATGGAGATGACACCATACAATAGGCCTCCTTAAGGATCCATCTTCCTCTAAGGTCAAGAGTTCTGTAAATAATAAATACTTACATTTTTTTGTCCTGTCATTTGTGATTTATGCTGCTAACTATTGACTGAGCTATTCTGAATTTTCAGGACCTTTTTAATATTCTCTGCTAAGGCCAATAATACCCCATTGGGCTGTATACTTCAGAAGAAAGTTGTAAGAACTGTGGTTTAAAAAGAAACTGGCTCTGATAATAACTATGATCTATGAAAACTGGCCTCCTTTTCATTTACTTTTTTGTAAAGTAAGGCTGGTCAAAGAACATGCTTTATAGAGTTTCTTTAAAAACCAAATTTAAAAAAATTGTATAAGCTTTTAATACACGAGGGGCATTTATTTTTTGTTTATATTTGTTGTTATCTTCAGGTACATTATTCTCATGTCTTCTTCCAATTGTCAGAAACTTTCTTTAACAGCTATAGTCTCTTACTATAATGAACATAGAGGCTTTGAGGAATGTAAACAGCATTATTCTCTTCTAATATTGGAGTACTTGGAAGTTATGGAAGGGTAGTGTTTCAGCTCCCACCCCAGACCCCTAATACATGTTGGAGGAATGCAACTCATTTATTTCTCTTGATACAGAAAGATGTTTTGAAAATATGATTTGAGACCAAACAGTCAAATACTGAGGTTGACTTTGATTTACTGGGGGTTTAGAATTGGGATCCAATATCCTTATGCAAATAAAAAAGGACAGATTTGAACCTCAGTACATCAGCTGAGGTGTGCACAATATATTAGTTGCTTAATTTAATGTAACCTAATTGATGAATTTGATACCCCCCTGACAAGCTGGCAGGAAAGTCTATCATTATTTCAATCTTTTATCTTTCTTTTTCTCTCCTCTTGCCCTCCTCTCCCACCCTTTCCCGTGTTCTTTCTAAAGTTTTCATGAGAATTCAGAAGACTTTTGTGGTACTTAGAACCCAACAGATGGGCCTCTGATTTCTACTCTGTCATAGTAGCTGCAGATATTTTTATTCAAGTGATTTCTTGAAGTTGGGGTGCTGTCTGTTTCTGTAGCTCTTTTAGTCATGGGAAACTCTCCCAAAGCTGGGAACCTTAGTGCATTAATTTCACCGTTCTAGAGAAGCCATGGTATTTTCCACTTGTGGGGCTGGATGGTTCCACCCAGAAGAGCCACGGAACAAAGCAGAGAGAACAGTTGTTCTTCATTCCCTCGAGTCTGAGCTCTCTCTTTTATAATTGTTTTATCTCTAAGGTATCATCTCTTCTAACCTTTAAAGATCCAGATCTTTAATCTTCTAATGTCCATTAAACACAAAGACCAAATCATTAGCAACCGAACGTTTCTTTCTTAACCAGCACAGAAGGGAGAAGAAATGTTTGATTTCATCCTCCAGTACAGTAAAGAAGACAAACATAACCATCAAATGTATATATTAAAATAATCTGAACATTCATCTTTTATTACAAAAATGAAGTGGCTAATGTAACTTTGAAATATAAACCTCATACCAAAAAGTTCTCCCATGCTGGTCTGTAAGAAACGCTAATTAATACTAGTTTTTAAGATCATTACAACTATGTGAAAGTTTTTCTGTGTGTGTGAAAGATTTAGAGTACTTACTTTTCATGTCCAATGAAGATGACACAAGAGACTGCTAAAAGAAAAGAAAACCAGCAGGGTTTAGTTTTTAACAATTAAATGGTTCAAAAGACATGTCTGGCGGGAGGTTATCATGGCTAACAGAAGGGGGAAAATGAAGTGGCCACCCTAAGAGTCTCTCAATTTTCTCAGGGTGTGAGTCAGGCATGGCATAGTTCCATAGTCCCCTGATGTCAGCCTAATGGTTAGAAAAATTATTCAAAACCAGGAAATGAGGCAAATGGATGACTGTATGTCTTTCCACTATCCCTGGAGCATTGACTAATAGGTCCAGGCAAGGAGACGTGTGCTTGCTTTACTTACTGTTTGCTACTGATTAGGACACAGACACTATGGGGTTACTTGTCAACTTGGAAATCTTGGCACATTAGAAGCAAATGATTTCTTCCAGGTAGAGGGGATATAACAGAATAGGGTTGTATTGCCTGGCAAAACACTATGAGGTCTTTTGTCTCACTTCATAAACTCATTTTAGCATCCTTTTTCTGACTGTATACACCCGTATTTCCTGACATCTGTTTTTAAAGCAGCATTATTGGGACTTCCAGGAAGATGGCAACTGGATAAGCAGCAGAGAAAGATCCTCCTGGAGGATCGCCACCCAGACACTGGAATATAGCAACATGAGAAAGACAAGAAGGAGAGAAATGTGTACCCTGAACCCAGGAAGGATCTGAAATGAGAATTGAAGCCCTCAGAAAGACCAAACAAGACCTCTTCTGGAGGAAAAGCTCCGAGGGCTGCCATGACGAAGTCAGAGGAAGAGGAGGCAGAGAAGGAGGGAGTCACCACTTGAAACACATCCTCAGCCCTCTCACAGGAGCCGTCCAACTTGGCCAGGGGAGAGCACATTTCCGAGAGCTGGTCCAGGACTGGAGAGGAGAAAGCACAGCCAGGAAAAGAGGCAATGGCGGTCTGGAGGTGTTGTCAAACCCAGAGTGAGGATGAGAAGTTACAACAGCCACTAAAATAGAATCCCCACCCTGCAGCAAACTTTCTAATCAGTGCCCTGAGGCAGGGTGGAGTCAGAGAACCAGTACACAGCCCACCATGCTCAGCTCTATGCCAGCCCAAGGCTGTGGTCTCCTATCTCTCCACTGTGTGAGCAACTACCAGCAGAGAGCAGCAGAGAACAATGGTAGCAACCCCAGGGCCACAGCAATTCCCAGGGATCCAGCCAAGGAACAAATGGAAACTGGAGCACAACAGAAAGAGAGAGCTGCAGATGGAGGTGGATCACACGGCCCCACGCTCTTCTCACTCCAACACCAAGCAGAAAGCACGAGCTGAGTTACCAAGCTTCAGCTCCCATCCTGAACTCCGTCTCTGAGCACCTTGAGTCTTGGTGGCCCGAGCACTCAACACGTGTCCCTGACAGCAATGGGCTGAGTCTACAGGCTTCAGGACTCACCCTAAACTATTGACATGAGCACCAAGAGGGTCTCCATACTGTTTACATATATGAACCTTGTATGAACCTATAGCAACAAACTACATGAAAAGCAGCAGTCCGGGAGTCCGAGAGACAACAACATACTCTACACAGCAGACCTGAGAAAATCCTCCAATTCTCTTCTAGAACTAATGACTAAACTTAGTACACACCCTGGACTACCACAGTGAGCACGGGTGGGGGAGATCTCATGCCCTTGTGCCCAGCATCGTAAGTGCCTCCAGTGCCCAGCTTCAAGGGGTGGGAAATGGCAACACTGGAGATTGGGAAGTGGGAAGAGGTGAAGACCTGGAACTAGGGTGCAGACCCAGTTCTCTTGCTGGGTGGGGACAGCCTCCAAAGAGTCATAGGCAGCCTGCAGGGAGACACTAGTGGCCTATAAAGGGGCCCCAGGGGCCTTGACAGGGAGCTCAGCAGCCTGAACGGGGAGGGGGCTCCCTCCAGACTACACAAGAACCCTGAAGACCTGGATGGGGCCTCCGGCAGCACAGTGAAGAGGCAGAGCCAGGCAGTCTGCTGGGGGTGACCTCGTGAACTTGACCCGGCCCCTGGCAGTGTGGCGATGGGGCAGAGCCAGGCGGTCCACGGGGGGTGACCCCGGGGATTTGACCCGGCGTCTGGCAGCGCAGCAACAGGGAAGAGTCTGGTGTTCTGCTGGGGCTACCCAACAGGCCCCCCATAAAGCCTCGCCGAAGCAGAGCCCAGAGGTCTGCTTGGGCAACCCTGAGGACTCAACTGGACCTCTGGACGTGATGTATCGAGGCGAAGCCTGGTGGTTCCCTGGGTAACCCCACCGACTCAACTGGACCCCTGGTGGCCTTGAGGGCTTGTCAATGGAGGCTTGACCATAGTGAACTGGGTTCCCTGCCTGTCTACTCTCTTTGAGCATGGGTGCTTTTCCACCTCCTGTCATAGCAATTTGTATACACCCATATATGTTACAGCATAATTTGAAGCGGCCATGTCTCTTCCCAAGGTGAGAGTCCAAGGGGATAAATAAACCCAAAAGTACAGTTATTATCAAAGGGAAGATGACTGATTGGGTGGTAGAACAGTGGAGATGAGGGTGGAGAAAATTGATTAATCGAGTGAGCCATCATCTGTATAACTAACAAATGTGAAGATAACATTATGTGCTAATTCCCTACTACCTTCTCTATAATTTTGTACTTCCTGTATTGTTTTTGTGTTATTCTGGTTTATATGTCTCCATTCTTTTGTCTTTAAAATAAAAAAAAAAACTTAAAGCAGCATTATTATGTTGCTGCTTTCCTCATATAGGACTTAAATTAATGTTTAATTTGTGCTCATGCTGAATTTGTATGAGAGACCTGCTTTTGATTTTTTGAAAATCATATGTTAGCCATAGGGGGTTGAAGGTCACAGATTTTTTGGGGAAATGTGTGTGTGTGTGTGTATGTGTGTGTGTGTGTGTGTTGCTGCAGTGGTAGGAGAGCATGCCATTTTATGCATATGAATATATTTAGGAGTCAACAAAACAGATGTGCATACCATGTAGATTTACTAATATCAGTGACCTCTGATTAAAGAAAGAAAGAGAGTAGTAGCCAAATAACAACAATGTAAGTAAAGAAAGAAAGAGAGAGGCAGACAGACAGACAGAAAGCAGCAAGCACAAAGAAATTCTGCTTTGAATAAAGATTTTATCTCCTAATATAAATTGCATATTTATTGGTATGCATAGATATTTCAATGATACTGATACATACATGCGTATTTGTGTCTAAAATGCTCTAATTGCTGAAAAATTGTTCCCTGAAATTGATGAACCAGGGGCTGAGGAAGTAGCTCAGCTACACAGACACCTACCTGGCAAGTGCAAGGCCCTAAGTTCAATGTCTGGCACACACACAAGAAAAGAAATTGATGAAACCATGAATTTAATTCTAAGAGTATCAAAAATAGAAGAAAAAAGGAGGAAAGAAAGTAGTTGAAGACAGGAAAGAGAGAAGTTAGGAGGAGTTAGCAAGGGAGGCAGGGTAGGAGGGAGGACAGTAGGAGGGAGGGAGGGAGGGGCAAAAGCCAGGCTGCTTGGCCAATTGCATGAGAGTGCCACCCCTCCGCTTATCAGTGCAGTCACAGGGGTGTCATCGCTATCACAGCTTCTCCTTCGCTTCTGTGTGTCGCTATGGTGACAGCGCTCTTGTGGAAAGGTGCACTTCTGTTCTTTTTTCTGTTGTGTTCTGTTCTATTGTATTCTACTCTGGTTTGTTCTTTCTCTTCACACAAAGATTCACTTTCAGGGAACAACTCAATTGCTTGTTTGGGCATCCATGGACGAGACTCTCCTTTTCTGCTAAGAGAGAAGTAGAGATTTTCTAGGAAGGACAAGTGAAATTTCATAACCGATATGCCCTGGAGTAATCACTCTCTCACAATGGTTTTGGAAGTTCTCCCCCAACCCTCTCTTTCCCTTTAGATGCTTTTGTCTACTTTAATTATGCTAAAGTATTTTCACTGTTCAGAAAAAATAGGTAGGCTAATTTCTACACAGCCTGTTGGGCATTTGCTGACTCTAATCGCCAAGTTACCTAACTTTTTCTAGTTAATTACTTGAGTGAAAAGAGAAACTGAGAGCTTCCCTTTTATATTTGATACGTCCATAAATCACAAATCATAAGTTCTGCAGCAGCTGAAGGCATTTATTAATCATCTTTTAGTTAGTGGGCAGAAATAGAATAAAAACTAAAATTAGAAAATTAATATATGATTCTTTTAAACTTGTACATTAAGTGTAGCTTGTCATCTTCTAATCTCCTATTTAACCCACACGCCTATAATTTGATTTAGTTTTCTTCTGATGGAAGGGTTAAAATGAAGGATGAACAGATGCTACCAGCAATTTTAACACCAACACCCAGGTTCCAGATGTCTCCCCTTATATACATGCCAACATTAAGTACAGATTTTTAAGATACACAACTATTCTTTTAACCTGTGAGCATGGCTCGTCCTCATTGACTAGTTCCCCCATCTTTAATCTACCTTCCGGTGGTGGATTCCGCTAATCACAACACTTTATATTGACCCACTGATTAAACTTTCAACAGCTAATCCAAGATTCAAACACCTAGAGCTACAGGTTTTTTTTTTTTTTTTAATGTTTTACTAATTCTTAGTAAAGTCTTCCAATTCATTTTCCATTTTCCTGGTGGGAAAAGAGAAACCAATACTCTGCCAAAAGCATTCCATACTGGATACTAAACGAAGTCAGGTAGCAGCTGTCCAATCTAAACTTTGGTGCATAATTAGCACATCCAATATTCAAAAGAAACAGGTAATTGTTGTGATTCATGAATTTGTTGCCAGGGTAGATATTTTGCATCTTGCATATCTCTCCCTAAAGAGAGAAGCTACCTAGGGCTTTGAGCAGTAAAATGCTGTTTTCTTCCCATTTAAAGAAAATTGCTGTTTACTTTGGGGATGTTTTTGGCATTCAGCTCTACTTTTATTTCACTCTTCTTCATTTTTTTCTTGGTGAAGTTAAAAAAAACTGTGAAGTATTCACTCAGGCGGAGACATAGAGGAATTCTTTCTGAGCGTTATGCTTTGTGCGGAGGCATAATGTGCGATACGTGTACAACTACAACCTATTGCATATAATATTTTAAAACTCGCAAAGTATGCACATACTTGCATTCATGCATCACAACAATACTTAGTGTGCATATTCTTGTTATTATTTCCACTTGATAGCCGAGTAATGTGAGGTTTAGCAAATTGCCTGGGAGCACCCAGGGAACACATGGCAAAGAGGAGGGAGAAGGCAGGGCTGCCATGTTCTGTCCGTCAGCTACGAGCGATTTCAAGGGCACAAAGGTTTCCATGACGCAGATTCATTTCCTCTCCATTCTGCTCATTTGACAGAAATACTAACTGTTTGTTATGGCTGTGACGCCTTAGAATGTAGGAAGACACTTTGAACCCGGAACTGGTATACTCACTAAAGCATTGTGGCACCATAGTATAAAGTACAAACATTTTTGTCTCTTCGAGACCTATTTAAGGTAGGGTCTTAAAAATCTAAATCTAAAAAAGTATTCCAGACAGAGATGAAGGCTGAGGTAGGATGCAGTTTTATCCTGCTTTTGGGCTTTACCTCCCACACATACACCCTGACCCCCCATTCCATTCTCCGGCTTCTCTGGTGCACCCCGTTCTCCTGTTACGTTCTTTCTTTTCACACCCCTCCCCAGGTTTTCTTTAAGACACTCTTCTATTTTTTCCCTTGATTTGAACATTAATCTGTGTATTCATATCCTTAGAAACAAACCTTCTGGGCCCTTCTAGTGCATCCTTGTCAGACCCAAATTTAACAATGAGAAGGTTTGGCACAGTTTTCAGACTGCCTGGAAAAGAAACTTGATGTTTAGGGTTAAATATGTTTCTTACTCAAAGATGGAACTCCTGCTTTCCCTCGTCAGTGCGGTTAGAGCTCTAGAGAGTTCCCTCCTGAGCTCAGTTCGCCCTCTTCAGAGGGCCCTCATATTGCTTGAAGTTCAAAGCAAGTAAGGAAACAGCTTCTGTTCTGTTTCTCATTTTGCTGCCTTCTTTTAAAACTGACACAGTTTTTTTCGATGTCTTAGTGAATGTAAGTAAAATAGTGTGTGAGAAGGGGCAGGTTGGGTGATAGGAGTGATTCAAAAATAGTGAAGAGGAAAAGAAGGCGTTTTCTAAAATATGGGCTTATAGCTTCAAAGAAAAGATATTTTTAAAACTCTCATCTAATTTTCCGGTAGTAGATTTTAAAAGATAAAACCAACTTCCCAAGGACATGCCAGAATAGAAATTTATCATATCAAACAGCAAAAGATATTCTACATCACACTTAAATACTTAATTTTAGAATTACCAAGCTGTATTATATTTGTGTTTTGTTTTACTTATGTTTAAAAAAGCTCCTGTGGAGAATTGGTAGGAACTCTAGATAAGAAGTCAAATAACAGTGTAGCAAAGCATTATTTTTTGGTTTTTGTTTTTATTTTAATTTTGCAAAATTTTGAAGTTACAGAAGATTTGTTAGAAAAGATGTTAGGCGATATCCAAGTACAGTAATGTAAAAAAAAAAAAATTGAACTAATACCAGCATTCTTCCTAAGGACGACTAAATTTTTAGCTGTACGTTTTGGGTAGAAGGCGCAGAAGGTTACTACCTAAAGGGTGGATCCTACAAAAATAGACTAGGAGAGAAAGGGGCAGGGAGAAGAAAGGGAAGAGGAGGAGCAGGAGGAGGAAAAGAGAGAGAGAGAGACATAGGGAGACAGCGCGAGGCGACACAGGCAGAAAACAGACTTTTATGGAAAAAAAATCACCTGTGATGTGGCGGAAAAGGAACCAAGGAAGATGAACGGACACTAGAGATGTTGATGCCAGTAATCCACCTCATTGGTAGGTCACTTGCCTAGTTGGAGGGGGTGTTGAAATCACCAGCGTGGCAAAACATAAATTAAAAATAAAAACAAGGAAACAATGAAAACAGGGACATTCAATATTATATTTTAAATTGTTAAATAAATAAGCATTTATGCTATCATTGTAATAGACCAGGGACCAGCATCTTTCCAAGTCGTGGTGAAGTACCATGGCTATTGCAGTCAGTGTCCTAAGGTTCAGTCTTATATTCCAGTTCTTGCTCAACTTCTTACACGTTCATGCCACTTTGATCAGTTTGCTTAACTTCTCCAAGTTTATTTCCTCATTTCTTGTTTCCTTATATCTGTATAAATGTAGTAATACCCTTAGCAATTTGTTTTTTTTTTTTTTTTTTGAGAAAGGGTCTCACTCTGCAGTGCAGGCTGGACTTGAACTCACTATATAGCCCAGATTTGTTTCAAACTCACAGTGATCCTCCTGCCTCAGCCTCCCAAGAGCACTGAAATCACAGGCATGCACCACGACACCTGGTATCCCTCAGGAGGTTTAATAAGTGAGGTGAAATCACTTCTGCATGATGAGTAGTCACTAAATATTTGTTCCTTGAACCTTATGCTGTGTTCTCTCTAGCACAGGTATAGGGACACACAGAAAGGTATCTTCTCAAGGTGGGAAGTTACAGGAGATGATTGGGGGAGTCTATATTTTAAGTCATTTGAGGACTTGTAAGTTGGAAAGGCACAAAATCAAAATGTGGTACCAGAATCAGCTTTATAATTATTAATACCATTTGTAATATTAATACATAAATTACATTGTATATTATTTATCATTTCCCTTTCTATTTTGACAAATTTTAAATCTGTAGAAAAGTTTCAAGCAAAGTACCTGCATATATACTCTTGGATATAGTTTTCTAAGTCATTTGCTCTCAACTAGAGATGATTCTGTTTGTTCTTGGGGACACTTGGTCACGCCTGGAGGTGGTTTTGGTTCACTAGCCAAGATGATCAGAATTCAACAGTGGCTGTCATATTGCATATTGCTGCCTTCATACTCTTACTTGATATGGTTATTGCACTTAAGAAACTTAAGACTGATGCAGTAAAATTACCTGGCCAATAGTCCACACTAAACATTTTTCCTATTGATGCCCCTCACCTACCAAAATAATTTATAGTCTCCGTTCTCACCTCCCATCCAGATATCAACCAGTTTATCACATTATTGCTTAGGATCACATTTAATGACAAACTATTGGAATCCCAAGGTCATGAAGTTTTTATGTTTACAGAAGTTAAAAAACTGGAAGAGCTAATCAAATGGAGGTAGGTACCAGAGAGAACTTGAAAGGCTGTTGAGGTGGGCTGACCAGGGGCAGATGAGCTTCAGGCAAAGAAGGGCAGTAATTCTCTCAGAAACTATTTTGCATTTGGATTTTAAAACCCTTCGTTAAAGTTCTTACTTTGTTTCACTGTTAATGGAGAATTTTGTACCAAGGTTGCTTAAGGAAAAAAAGAAAAAGAAAATTTTAAGAGATTTCACATTCTGCCTTTCAACTCTATTTGTTCAGAATATTAGTGAGAAAGAGATGCTGTACAAAGAGAGGGACTTTACACATAGTTTAGCTGGATCTTGGCTTGAAGGATGACCATTCTGAGAGCTGATCATACAAACTTGGACCATTTTGCAGGGTTCAGAGGTGAATGAATAGGTTGGTTAAGGGCATGCTAATGAAACATGGTGAAACTGACCCATTTGTGTGGCTTATTTAAGATTTGTGTTCTCTCTGTTGGGTGCTCCCTAAAACATCAGGTGAAAGGACCGAATCTATCAATTTGTAGTGTTAGATTCTCACCAAAGACAGGAATCTTATCTTTCCTTACTAATTTGTAAATCTTACATTTTCTCTACAGTATGAACCTATTCCTTGACTCAGAGTTTTCTTTTAGTTTTTTAGATGATTTTTCAGTATTTCTTCCACCTTCTCCAACCACAGAAATGACATATCCAATCAACATTCTCCTTCATACATCATCTTAGCTTACATATGGTCTATCTATCTATCTATCTATCTATGATCTCTCTAATCTATGTACCTATCATCTATCAATCGATCTAGTCCCTTGAAACATTATGTATGCATTAACATTATAATATAAATAAATTTGTATTTTATTGTTGTCCTAACAGTACATCACCCTTATAAGCACTTTTCATGGACCTTTATGTTTATCATTGCAAATTATGAACGGTACTGAACAATATAATTCAATGAAGAAAAAGATAACCTTTCAACAAATGGTTGGGCCAACTAGATGTTTCTATGCAAAATAATGAATTTGGATCTCTATCTTATAGAAATTAATTCAACATGAGTCATAAACTTCAGTGAAATAGCTAAAATGATAAAATTTCTCACAGGAGTAAAACTTCATAAATTTGGGTTAGAGAATGATCTTAGACATGACATCAAAAGCAGAAGGTGGCAAAATGGGGTTGCATAGGACTATAATCCCAGCATTCTCAGAGGTTGAGGCAAAAGAATCACAAATTACAGTCAAGCTTGGTAATTTAGCATCTTATCAAGACCCTATTTCAAAATAACAAAGAACTGGGGATATGATGCAATATGAAGATCCTGTATTAAATGTTAGTATTAGAAAACAAAATCCCCAAGAGATAAAAAAAGATTGACAATTTGGACTCGATCAAAATTAAAAACTTTTTTTCTCCCAGGAGTAGCATCAGAAAAAGTGAAATAAAATTCTATAAAATTGAAGAAGTTGGGCATGGTGGTGCACACCTGAAATCCTAGCACTCAGGGAGCCAAGGCAAGACGATTGTTGCAAGTTTAAGGCCAACCTGGGCTACACAGTGAGTTTAAGGCCAGCTTGAACTGTATAGTAAGACCATGCTTTAAAAAGATGGAAGAAAATATTTGTAAATCCTTTGTCTATAAAGGAACTTTTATCTATAATATATAAAAATTCTTAGGATTCAATAATAAAAGATGCAGTGTCATTAACAAGATAGACGAACGAGAATTCTCCAGCTCTACCTCCCTCCAAAGACACCTATGAAGCAACTATCTATAGACAAGAATACATTTATGTACATCTCAGATCTTGGGAGTAAGACTCACTGGACTGCAGAACTGAGAGCAGGGGTATACAGAAATTAAAAGGAGTGGTGTTATTTTGACCATATCATCCTTTCTCCCGACCAGAATACCTGAATCCCTAGGACAACAATGGTCTTTACAGAAGAAAAGAAAGTTGGATGCAAATATTTGGTTTCCTCACCGTCCTGGGACCCTTGCCAGGAGACACTGCCTTGTCTCTTCCCTCTCGAGTCACTGGGGCTGTTGTCACTGCTACCCCATGTGGGGTCAGTTAGAAACAAAGAACAGAAGTGAGGCTCAGAGCACGTGATGCAGAGACCACGGGGGCTGCTCTGTGTTCTGGTGGTAGAGGTGCACAACCGGAGAGCCTACCCAACAACACAACACTGCCTGAGTCAGGGCTGAAGGGCCTCTGAGGCTCAAATCCCTGTCAGGCCCCCTGGCCAGCTCCACTGATCTTGAAACCTTCCTAGGCTGAAAAATAGAGGCAGGTTGCTGATTATCCACAAAGGAAGCCTCTGGCTCAGCCCAGTTCCAGATGCTGAGCTTTGATCCAGCCAAGAGCTGGCACACTCTTTAAGCCTTTTATAGGCCAGAAATCAGGGGCAGGGTAGAGATTAACTGCAGAGGAAACATATGGCCCCACACAGGGCCAGTGGCCAAGCAGTTAGAGCAGCAAGCTTTGATGTCCTGATTAACACTACCCTAGGAGAGGAGACAAGCCTGTGTCCATCCATATCTGTGGAACATAACGTGTGGTCCTACTCTCCCCAAGAGGCTGCATAGTACTCTCGGGGATTTCCCTCAGCCTCAGAGCTCAGGAGAGAGCCCTGCCAAATAAAGATCTTAATCTGCAGTACTGGCCAGGCGGGAAAGACAGCATACCACATTGCTTGGGCACAGGCAATTGCAGAGCTTAGCCAGAAATGCTGCCTTTTTGCAGTGTCCAGCCAGCAGGCTCACGGGACTGCAGAGCACAGCCAGCATTCCTACTTGATCTCAGTTAACAGCCAGCAAAACTAAAAGGTATGTCAGCAGGATCCACCTGTTTAGGGTCACCACCAGCTGCACCAGAATAGTGGAAGGCCAGCTACTACCAAAACCACTGGCAAGGGGTAGAAGTTTGGTCACTCCTCCAATGCGCAGGCACCAACGCAAAAACATGAGGAGTATGAAAAATTAGGAAAATACTACTTTACCAAAAGAGAATGATAAAGTCCTTACAACGGAGCCTGAAGAAATGGAGATCAATGAGATGGCTGAAAAATAACTGAGGATAATCCTCTTTAAGGAATTACAGGAAAATATGGAAGGAGAATTAAATTTGGGAAGCAGCACATGAAAAAAATTGAAAGCTTGGCAAAGACATAGAAAAACTAATAATCTTAGGGATAAAGATACAATTAGCTAAGCTAAAAATGCAATGGAAATCTTCAACAGCAGTCTTGATGATGGAGAAGAAACATTCAGTTAACTTGAAGATAAGATATTTGAAATTATTTAGCTGGAGGAGGAAAAACAAAAAAAATTGAGAAAGAATAAAGAATATATGGAAATTACAAGGCATCACCAAAAGAACTAAATCTATGTATAATAGGATCTCCTAAAACCGAACGAGAAAAAAACCACTGTCGTGGTTTGGGGTTTTTCAAAGGTTAACAATATGATACAGGACACATATTTTATAAGATTATTTGTAATAGTCACTCAAAGAATCATATATAAACAGAGTGCAGGAAATTTGTCCACACACTAAAGACCAGAGAGTCTTGTCCAGCTGAGGGCCTGGATCCCACATTCCTGTATGAGTCTAGCTGAAAACCTAGAGCTCATAGCAATGCCTCCCACAAGTCCGACTGGAGGCCTAGAGCCCATAACAGTGTCTCATGCAGGCCTGGTTTGTGGATCTGTGATGGAAAGGCCCAAAGGTCAGTAGTAGAAGCTAGAAAGTCTGTGCCAGCAGGATGAAGGATCTGTGCTAGCAGGCTGAGCGATCTACAGTGGAGCTAGGAAGCGATGTTTAAAATAAGAACCAGAGCTCACCTGAAAGATACCACAGCCATCCTCAGCAACAGTGAGGTCTCAAGCTCCTCTGATGATCAGAACAGCCGAGTTCCCAACAGGAAAGCCAAGGCGACAAGCTTCTCCAGGAGACTGGCAGTGCACCACTTTCCCCTCTGGAGCCAGGAAGTGATGCTCAAAGTGAGGACCAGAGCTCCCCCAAAGTGAAGCATAGCCATTCTTAATGCCAGCAAGGTTCTGAGTTCCTTGGAGGATGAAAACAGCCAAGTTAATCAGGAAATACAACATGACAAGCTCCTCCAAGAGAGCCAACAGCTCCTTACAGCTTCTACCAGCTTCCAACAGCCTTGCTCAGCTCCTAAGAGCCTACTTCTTCTCCAGTTCTGCTTCTTATACTGCTAGCAACAATCCTCAGGTGGGCTTCTCACATCCAGCACCACGCTTACTCAGATCAGCTGGGGGTTATAAGTTGACCACCAGTTGTCAATCCAACACAACCACCCCAGGGAATATCTAAGGCAATAATGTCTGAAAAATCCCCAAATCTGTGGAAAGGTAATGACAGATGAATATAGGAAGTAGAAAAGTTTACAAGCAAATTCAACCTGAAGATTCCCCAAGTAGAAAACAAAGTTTAAGCAATTTAAAAGTAGAAAAAATGTTTATCAATGTATTAACTGTGTATCAAGTTTTAAATGCTTCAAATGTAGTGCATCTGTATAATGGAGCATTTAGTCAAGAAAAAAAAGAGTGAAGCATTAGGTAAAGCTACAGCATGAATGAACATTGGGAATATGCTAAATAAAAAAAGCCAGTCAGAAGGACCCACATATTATATTTTCCCATGCATATGAAATGCACAAACAGGCAAATCCATAGACGTAAAATAGATTACACTGGTTATATAAGGTGGGAGAGCAACAGTGGGTAGTAAATGCTGATGGGTGGGAGATTCTTTTGGGGGGTAATAAAAATGTGTGGGAATTAGATAATAGTGATGTTCGCAACAGTCTAAATATATACATCAAATATATGTATATATATATTTATATATATTCAATTATATATATATATATATCTCCAATAAAGAAGTTTAAGTATATGAGGTGTGATCAAACTATGCAGTGAATATTTAAACTGAAAAGACTATGAGAATAAAAAACACATTGCTATTAATTCCCCTGCAAATACTTTCCCTTGCTTTGAACACATTGATCCCATTCTTCTTGGTACTTTCAGCAGCAGTTCTGGATGTGCTTTCTCATGAGTGTCTTTAGGAAGAATGAGTGAAAATACAGCAAATGCTGTTCATCCAGCAGAAGGGCAGGCTCATAAAACCATGACAGTGTGTCCTCATCCACTGTATCCACCGGGTCTGGCACCGTGCAACTTCCGGCTCTTCCCCAAGGTCAAAATGACCATGAAAGCTAAACATTTGGAACTGACTCAGGACACTGAGGCAGCCATGGTAGCACCACTAAGGACACAAGGGAGAATTTCCAGAAATGCTTAACCAAGTGGGAAGAATAATGGGATAATTGTGTTCAACCAAGGGGGACTATTTGGAGGAGGAGGGATTGGTGGGAATGTGTCTTATTGTAATGAAAAAAAATTAAATATTAACCAGATTTATCAATAGGTAGAAATGGAGGTTCTTTAGTGAATTAGAATGTCCTTTAAACCCTCTTGTGATCATAGAATTTATTTATATGTTTATGTATATATATATTCATAGATATGTATATATAAAGGATGAATATTCACATCAAATTGAGGATATATGTCTCTCAACAGTAAAATGGAATAATGGAAGAAGCGAAGTGTGACATAGACATGCAATCCAAGCATTATTTAAATAGCTCTGCCTTTGGCCACTAAACCATCAGAACAGAAGCTGGTCCAGTCAAGATGGCATTGAGAATGGCTGCAGTGAAGAGACGTGTTCTTAAATATCAGTCCTGCATGAAATAGAGTATCAGGCAACAATGGAAATGAATGAGCTAAAGCCCTAAGTAGCAGCAAACGTGAAACTTTAGAAAGAAAATTAAGACATGAAATGAATTCATACTACAAGATTGAATTCATTTAAATTTCAAAGGCAGACAAAGTTTTGCTGTATTGTTTATGAATGCATTCAGGGTTGTTAAAACGACAAAGCAATACATCCATATAAGACTCAAGGTGTTGGTTACTTCTTGGCAGAAAAGGTGGTGGTCATTGGAGAGGCAGATGGAGACCTTTTGCTGGGTTGCTGGCATTTTACTGTTTTTACCACTGACTAGTTGTGTCATTCCTCAGTTCATGTACAATTATTCCTAAAACTGCACGTGTTTTTCTTATGTAAAAAAGAAATGCAGATTAAACGAAGAGACCAGAAGATCTAGTTCAACACCGTGGCTCTACTTACTAATAGTTCTATAGGGCTGGTTCACGTTTATCTTGTCTCTTAGGGCTTCAGTTTCTTTGACTGTAGAATGAAGATGGCGAAGGTGGTTTCCATGGTGATGCTTTCAGAGTTAAAAGAGATGCCACATGAGAAGCACTCTAGTATGGGACGCTGTAGTATATGTTTTCTCTTACTATGCTAGAGAGTAGCATACTTAGGAGAGTAGGTTGCTTACAGAAAATGAAAGTTTTAGTGTAGTGTGAGGAAGTTTGAAATCTGTCTGTAAAATTAGATCTGCTCAAGACTATACAGGGCAGCTGATAAGAGGCTATCATTGATAAACCCTATGCATTTGCAGGATCCATATTCACGGAATCAAGCAACTGAGACTGAAAATATTTAGGAAAAATATTGCCTCTGTACTAAACATGGACTGACAGTCTCCTTGCCATTTCTCTCTAAACAATACAGTAAGAGAATATTATATAAAATTTACCTTGTGTTTGGGATCAGTAATCTGGAGATTATTTAAAAGTTACAAGGAAATATGTGTAGATTATGTGCAAATACTGTTATCATTTTCTATAAGGGATCTGCATAGCCATAGATTTGATTTCTCTGGGGGCACCTGTAACTTAAGGGTACAGAAGGATTATGTAGTTTCTGAGTAAAATTACCAGAAAAGTTCCACAGAAAGGCAACTAAAATGAGAAGATGGATGCCATGCGTAGAAAAATTAAATATAGTGCCCCTCCCAATAAAGTTGGAGGTTTTAAGGAGCTATGATTTAGAGCTATTGATTCCAGAAAGAGATATACGAGGTGAAGCATTGACTTGTTCATTAATCTCTAAACATTAAAAAAGTAAACAGATAAGGGCCAGAATTATTACTAAGCACAAAAACTAATCTTTTAATTATATAAAATGCCAAGGGATGGTAATGAGCTGGGACATAAGTGGACTCTACTAGGTTGCACATGTTTTTCTAAATAACTGAGACCCCTTGTCTGCCCTTCTAATGTGACCTTAAACAGCAAATGCAAGCTCCTCTAGGCATAGGGTCACTAGCAAGCACAGAATCCTGGGGCTGCACGAACCAGGGGCACCATCCTTTGGGGCATTTCTTCTCAACTGAGTGTATGAAAGCACAAGCCTATTACAGAAATTGTTCTTTTCTTCTACATACTGATTTTGTCTTCTAAAATCATGATGAACCTCTTTTAAATAAAATAAACTTGTCATAGACTGCCGTCCACGTAGCAGTTGAAAGTGTTTTTACTCTCACCAAAGGTGAATTGCTGAAAGAGACTCTTTAAAGATACATTTTGACATTCCCTTCACCTTTTTTGTCTCCAGTTCAATTTCCATTCCCCTAAGAGAATTCTGAAAAAAAAAATAATCTTGGTTTGCTTTGGTAGTTCTGCTAAAGCCACTAAAAACAATGCAGAAATTCTGGGGGTCTTTATGCAGGAGTATTTGTTCTTCATCCGGGGCTAATGGTTCCTCACCTGGGGCTGCAGGAGCATCACCTGCCAAGCTGGTGGCAACCCCCAACTGTCAATGTCTAGAGGGAGTGCTGATCCTCAGTAGGGACTATGATGAAAATTTCAAAATTACTTTCGACCAATGGCCACAATGAAGGGCTTTTGGGTTTGAGCTTCTCTTTGAGGAAGAGCAGTGTTTCAATATAAGCGCTACCTGGTGTACTGATGAAGGTAGGAAGAGGCCAGGTCTTTTAAATGGTGCTTCAAAGCCCGTCCAGGCTCATTCACTTTATGTATTCCAAAATGAATTCCATTCACAGCTGGAATGTTTAGTACCAGCAGGGCCAATAGATTTTTCCACTCCTTACAGGCCTAGTGGCCGTGTTCCCATTAAACACATCTAATTCAAAGCGGAGGGAAGCACGTACATCTCAAGCCTAACTCTCAGCTTAGTTCTCTCTGTCTTTTTAAAAGCTGCTCTTCCAGAATGAATTATAAATCAACCACAGCTAATTTTCACATTGAACTGTTTATGTGTTTTTAAAGAGGAGCTTCTGGGAAGAAGCAGAAAGAAGATTTAATAAACGGAGAAGCTGTGAAGCTTCCAAAACACATAAGTAAAATTAAGAGGCAACATGTGACTGAAGCTATCAGATAAATAGACACAGAGCAACGATAGGTAACTTCTTGGGTGAATGTGATGAGCAAACCCTTTTATCCAGCTTCCAAGCTTGTATGGTGACTTCATTATCTCTACAGAGCCCTGAGAGCCACTGCCTTCTCCGAATCTGGGAGGCTCAGGCTATGGGGTAGGGTGGATACCAGTCACAGCTACCACAGAGGGACTGTCATTGCCTCTTCCTCTTGCTGTTGTGGGTACTGTTCCCTTCTGATTCATCCTTCTCTCTTGTTTTTGTTAGCTCCTTCCCAGGCGTTTTTAGGTCACTTGACTACTTTTCATGGTATCCTTTCTTGGCTTTAACAAATTTCAATCTGTTTTCTTTTCTGCACCACCACTCACCCCCAAATTTAAAGATTTACCTTTGTTACTAGTGCTCAGACATTCTTTTGGTGGTTGCGGGGGAATAAGGCCCAGAATTTCTGCCCCCATATGAGTCATTCCATGGAAGCTCACATCTGTCAAACTGAAGGATGCATTGAGTGTATAATCCTGAGAGGTCAGAATTTTAGCAGCAGAAGGCAAATCTGGTCACAGTGTGGTCCACAGACACTTGTCTGGCCTTGAATGGGGCTAAGATGTGATCAGTGTGGAGTTACACAGTAATTCATTTGCAGTTCATTTTACATGGACATCAGTCTGTGATGGATAGGGAAAAATTAAACAGTTTTCATCGCGGTGAGACTCCTAGCTCAGCCTTTCTGTTTTGGCGTGTGAAAGCACACCACATCGGACCCTTTGGGTGTATGCGCCATTCTTCAAACCTTCAGTGCTGGTCAGGCACAATGGAAAGTTTTCACTCTTTCCCCATAAGTGCATTTAATTTTCTACATTTTATGCCTCAATGAAGCATGGGCAATCTTCAGTATTTCAGCTGAAGTCACTCACAGAGAGTCCCAATTCCCCCATGTTATTCTTTTCTTGATCCTCTCAAGGCATATGGTCAGCCCTGTGCCTTTCAAAACTGTAATAGTCTTGTGTTCTGCATTAGGCCTCTACCTCTGTTGGTTCTCATGCATGTTTGTGGGGACGCCCTGAGTTCTCTTTCTCTCACCCACAGCTTTCCGCTCTGAAGAGGCCATGGTGTGTCCACACAGGCGTGAAAAGGACTGAATTGCACCCTTGAGTTACCAGGCTATCTCCAGGGAAGTTATGTTTCTTCCAGGCTGTAGTCCTGTTGGACTTTTAGTAAAAAGTTAAAATCTATTCATTTGAAAAATAACTCCAGTTTGGAAATACAGAGTAACTTGAGGGGGGGAAAAAAAATAAAAGCACGATTCAGAGCCTCTCTAACCCAACTACTTAGTGAAAGCTGTCACGAGAGAGATGAGTGACATATTTGAACGACTTCTTGGGGTTTTCTCTGCACGAGGCAAACCCAGGACCCAGCAGGAGGCAAACCGGCTGCAGCTTGTCATATATTAGTCAATTACCCTAATGATTTTTCCCTCTGAAAAAGCATGAATCCAGGTTGCTCTTACATTTTATGAAGATTCTACTTCATCTACTCACAAATATTAATTAGATTCTCTCCATGTTGATTCTGCAGCCTCTGGGGCTTGGGGGTCACTGGAGGTGGACAAGGGCCAGTGGAGGGGGCGTGAGGACTGGTAGGAAGTGCCTTCCTTCCCCGCATCTCTATCCCCTGCTCTTGTGAGGGCAGCATTGGATTAGTCCTTCACAACCTGTTTCTCCTCAGATACAAGGAAAAATACCGGAAACCACTGTGTCAGTTCTGGCTGTCGCTCCTTTGAACACTGTGGGATCTGCTAGAGGAATGTGAAATAAATCCAAAAAAGACTGCTTTATGGATCTTTGAATGTGGTGTCACAGAAGGAAACTGTCTTAGAAATCATAGCTAAAATTGGATCGTTTGTTAATTTTGTGGAAAATTTTTGAATTAGAACTAATCTTTCACTTCGGAGTCATTTCTAGCAAATGCCCTTCACTCGGTAGAAAATGACAGTTACTGAGGAAGAATGGAAATCTAAGACCTTGATGCAGACCTCTGTCAGGGCTCTTTCTTCTTTCTGTGGTCTATGCAGACGTTCTTCCAGGGATCAGGTAATAATTGCATTAAAGTTCTGAGTAAATGTTGGCATGAGTACCTTTTTTCCGTCTTCTTTAATGCCTTAGACCTAAATCAATATTATTAATTTTTGCTCCTTATTCTAATTCATCTTTGCTCAGAAATTTGCTCAAGGCTCCTTTAGGTGTGCATTCAATTCAGTCTCTTCATCTATTACATTAAAGGGGCTCTAGTGTTGCCAATTTTCATCTTAAACTATGCCATGACACTGACTCTTAAAAAGATGAATAGGATGGCTACACCAAGGCAAATTTGCCACCGTGAATAGAAATGGAACTCAAAGCTACTCCCAACATTTTAGAAGTATTTTCATACACTAAGGTTGGCATGTCTATAGACTTGGTGTTTTATTATGGAGTCAGGTTTGTCTTAATTACTTTCTTATTACTGAGACACAATACCTCACATCCGCAACTTTTGGAAAGGAAAGTTTGTCATGGCTCACGGTTTGTAGAGGTTTTAGTCCATAGTCAATTGGCTTTAAGGCAGGGTATCATGGTAAAAAATGCAAGACAAGAGAAACAGGTTATGATAGGGTGTCAGGAAGCAGAGAGAGAGAGAGAGAGAGAGAGAGAGAGAGAGAGAGAGAGAGAGAGAGACACCCTTCCCGGCCACACCCTCAGTGGCCCACCGCTTCAGACCAGATAGATCCCACCTCCTAACAGCAAGTCAGCTCTAAACCTATCACTGCATTAATCCACTGATAATTATCACAACCCCACAATCCAATCACTTCCCTGAAGTCCCCCTTAGGAGGACCTGAAGCTTCAGGGGAACATCGAGCTATAAACTGTGAGAGGGATCCAGGATCATTTCAGAACGAGGGCAAGTTTTCATCACTTGGTTCTGAAAAATTGCTCTTTATCCTTTAAATGTCACTACTTCAGTATAAAGCAACAATGGCAGTACTGTTTAAGGAAGGGGCCAGGGTAAGTAAACCTGGTATGATTCAGGGGAAAGAGCAGTGGAATAGGATTCTAATAGTGCCTTTCTGGCCATGAAACGGGACACTGACTGTTCTATTCCAATGTTCTAATTTTCGAAGTGGTAATGACAACTGCTTGACATTGTTTGTGGGATTTTGTGTCAAAACTGAATAAGAGAGTACATCTGAAGCCTGTAGCATGGGCCACAGAAAAGAGTGTAAGCTAAATGTACTGATTTAAGACTGAACCACTTACAGAGATGAGTTCTACTTTTCGGGGATGGGAAAATGGCATGGAAAACTGGGAGGACATATTTTATTCTTCCAGGTTTCATTCTCTGCTCCTCTCATCAGCCATGGTAGTTTCTAATTGAAGGTGTAAACTGAGTACTCCTACTACCAGGCTTTTGGCAGAACCCTTAAGAGAGTAGGCTTATGCTTCCCACTGAGGCAGGGATGGATTTCCCCTCATCATTTCAGGGCAGCTTCATCTCTAAGGCTGATCCTCACAGAAGATCAATAGACCAATCTACTGGACTGCTACTATTGGTGTAGTACGTAGGAATCTTTTATGTTGCAATGGTTCAATTCATCTAGGTTAAGGGAGGAAAGGTAACGATGATAGTAGCAACACTGATCAAATGTGGGAGGAGCTCTGGCAGTAAGAATAAATGTCTCCCAACATCATGAAGATGATAGTGACCCTGGAGTGTCAGTTGTCTATAGCCACGAAATAAGTTCTCGTGCCTCATGAAAGCACATCACAGACCAGAGACAGCCACCAAAGGAAGGCTCTGAGTTGACTGGCTTGGGCTCAAACTCTTAAGCCAATTGTTTGTGGAGTGCATGAACACCAGCAGTCCCTTTCTTTTTCTCATGTCATGTCACATGTTTAAAATGAGAAAATTTGAAGGCTCCCTAGGACAAGAGCAGAAAACCTGGGGCTTATGACTGATCTTGAGGTCTGAAACTGAACTGAGTCCACCTGGCCACTGTGAAGGCTGAGGAGGTGAGGACCTCAGCCCTGCAGGTGCAACTTCCAGTCATGGCAGCATTTGGTTGGGGGTGGCCTGGTTCCACCCCTGGGCTGGTGAGAGGTCAGCCCCAAGGATTGTGGGTTCCGTGTAAGAGGAGCTGACAGTTGGGTATAGTGGTGTATACCTGAAATCCCAGGTTGGTCCCTATCTTGTTTACTCTTCTCTCATTGTTGAGACAACATACCCAAAGCCCAAAATTAAGGAAGGAGTAGTTTATTCCGCTCACAGCTACTTGGGAGGCTGAAGGAGGATTGCAAGCTTGAGGCCAGACTGGGTGACTTATCACGACCTTATATTAAAATAAAATAAAATAAAATATAACATAAAGTAAGATAAAATAATACTGAGGACTTAGCTCAGCAACAGAACACTTGCCTAGCATGTGTGAGGCACTGGGTTTAAGCCCTAGTGTTGAAAAAAAAAGAAGAGTAACAGATGGCTTAATGATTGAGGGAAGAGACTCTCTCACTTCTGGATGACAATAGACTAACAAATGCCATTAATTCTGTTACTGAACCCAAATTAATTTACTTGCCATTTGAAAAAGGCCCAATAAGAGTGGAGGATAGGTTGCTGGGGCAAGGAAAATGATTTATTTAATAATCCAGCAAAATTGAGAGGATATTATTGTCACCAAACATCTTAGCCTGGTATAACCTTTTAAGCTTCTTTTATTTTTATGCAAGGGAGAAGAGGGGAAGATTGGTTTTGGAAAGGATACAAGACTGGAGACTTCTAGATGCTGGTTCCATGGGTTGTAATGGGACTATAATGGTTGATACGTTGTGTCATCTTGAGAAGTCTAGAAGCTTAACTAAATAACCCAGCAGTTCTACATTCTAGTGTGGAGGACATGCCCTTACTGCTCTAGGGTAGTTCACTGTGTCAATTTGAGAAGTTTAGGAGTTTAACTGAGTGACTCAGCAGGGATTCAAGGTCCTCACTTTGTACACATCCTGAGCCTGTGCTAGAGAAGGGCCCTGAGTGTAAAGGACCCACCCTGAGCAGTCTGCACACAGTATAAGACAGAAAAATAGGCTTGTTTCCCCTTCCTTTTGCTCTTGTTGCTTTTGCTGTCTTCTGCTTCCTTGAAATATTACCCTGGGCCATGGCACCCTGCCTTGGAGCCAGCTTATTACAGACTAAAACCGCTACAAACTGTGAGCTGAATAAACCATTCCTTCCTTAATTTTGGGCTTTGGGTATTTTATCTCAGCAATGAGAGAAGAATAACCAGGACAGGGACCAACTTGGTAGCTGGTATGAAGGTGTTACAAGGTCATGAAACTTCTGTAAATCTTGAAAATATCTTGTTGTTTTCCTGACAGGATCAACCTGAACGGGAGAGGATATTTTGGGCAATCAACCTTGTCCCATTAGCTGCAGACAGACATTACTTAAATAACTATATGTCTATGTGCAGAGTAGAGCAGACTGAGTCAAAGGTGAGGGTCGCTAAGGAGAAAAATGCAATTATGAAGCAGACATGCAAAGCATTTTTATCCTGTTTTAGTCACCCACTGGTTGGCTACCTATACAGGTCCAAGTGAAGTTAGTGCTTTGGACAAAAGCAGCCTTCAAGCCCCTACAAAGTAATCTAGGCAACTGCCATCATGCTAGAGATCTTCTCTACAGTGAAGTTGGAGGGGGACTGATACATTGCTCAGCTTCATGACCTCTAACATTAGTGATTTTTCAAGCCAACAAATGCAAGTTACTAACAGCAAGTGAAGCTAGAGGGTTCATTTCAGTTTTTCTTGGACTTCAGTTGTAGGAAACTTATTTTTTTCAGCCTCACCCTCAAATTGCAAGCCCAATCAACTGTATTTTACCATCTGCACCATTAATGTCCATCCTTGTCTGAGCCACTGGCTTTTCCTGTCTGGACACTGTGACAATAGCTCCTGTGCTAATTACTTAGGGCTGTTGTCACAAATCACAATGAATCTGGTATCTGAAAACACGAAGTTATTCTCTTATTGTTCTATAGGCTAAAAGGACAAAATCAAAGTGTCAGCGGGGCTATTCATTCTCCAGAAGCTTGAGAGAGAATGCTGTGTAGCCTCTTCAGGCTTGAGCCCAGATGTTTCTTAGCTAGTGGTAATGTAGTTCCAATTGCAGCTTCCACCTTCACACCAACTTTTTATCTTTGTCTCTGGGTGCCAAATGTCCCTTGCCTTTCTTTTACAAGACAGACTTTCATCGGATTTAAGGCCCCCACTACATCCAGTATGGCTTTGTCTTGAGATTCTTAATGTAATTACATCTGTAAACCTCCTTTGTTTCCCCCAAATAAAGTCACATTCACAGGCTCCAGAGTTTAGGATTTAGATGTATCTTTTGGGTGAACAATCTCCAATAAACCATACTATTTTGCTTGCAGGGTAGTGGTTCTTTTAAAGTGCAAGTCAGGTACTCCCTCGCTCAAATCCTCCAGTGGCTTAGTGACACCCTTATACTAAAATTCCACGTCTGTACCATCCTTTACCACTTCCCTGCTGTCAGGCCCGGGCTTCATCTCTTTCCTCATCTCACAGTGGCCTGTCCCTTGCCCAGAGGACTCCAATTACACTGGACCCTCTCACTTCTCCTCCAGCATGCCACACAGACTCCTACAGTCCTTGCAGTTGATGTTTCTGCTGTGGAGAGCCCTTTTCCTAGAAGTGCAGATGGGCCCTAGCTTATAATGTTTGGACTTAGAAATTTTCAACTTCTAATAGTGCAAAAGTGATAGCCATTCGACAGAAACTACACTTTGAATTTTGAATTGTAATCACTGCCCTAGGCGAATGATATGCAGTAGGATATGATCTTGAAATGCTGGGTGGTAGCAGCAGCCAGGACAGTCATCCACATGGTCACAGGGGGAAAGAACTTATCCTCAGCCCCCACACAGTGTACTGCATTGCTAAGCCATGATGTTTATTAGGTCAGCTGTATTAAATGTATTTTGACTTGCAGTATTTTCATCTTAAAAAACACTCTTGTTGGGGTAAAGTCCCATTGGAGGCTGAGGAATATCTTTCGTATCACAGCCGGCTCTCTCATTTTAATTCCAGCTCCCGTGGAATATCTGATCCTTGGAGAGAGCTTCCTGGTAGCTTGCCTGAACTATGATTCCCATTACTGTGTTTTGTTCTATTTCACTTTTAGAGTGCTTATCAAACTGCACTTTCCTCCATATCTGTTTCTTTTCTCTGTGTATTGTATGTCACGCCTACATACAGGGGGGATAAATCTTTTTCTCACTGGTTCACTTCTGTATTCTCAGAACCTAAAACTATGTCCAGTACTTCAGAGATTATCTTCGTTCTTTTGTGCTGCTTTGAAAAAAATACCCAAGACTCAAGCATTTGTAAAGAACCACAATGTATTTCTCACCATTCTGGAGCACTGTGGACAACAAGTGCAAGACTAGGTGCCAGTGAAAGCAATGTCTGGAGAAGGCGTCTCTCAGCTTCAAGATAGCAGAGTGTGGCTGCGTCTTTCAGAGGTGTTATGGTTTGTGACTACATGTCCCACTAAAGCCTCACGCAGGCATGGGGCGGGCTTCTAGGGTTTGTGATTGATCCATGGTCCAATGTGGAGATTATGGTGTGAGTGCTACACTTGCCCTGGGGTGGATAGCCTGCATACCATGTAAGGGAGGGAAAGAGGCTTCGTGCTGCCACTCTCCATTTTTGCTCTTGTTGCTTTTGCTGTTTTCCCCTGCCATGAACTGTTGTCCTCTGCCATGTGCCACTCTGCCTTGGAGCCAGACAAGCATGGACTGAAACTTCCACAAACTGTGAGCTAAATGAACCTTTCTTTCCTTAATTCTAGGTGCCAGATATTTTGTCTCAGCAATGAGAGAAGAGTAACCAAAACAAAAGGGGATGAATCCCATGCCCTTACACAGTAGAAGGGGAAGAAGACACAACCTGATCCCCGAAAGTTTTACAAAACAATATAATTCCACCCCTGACAGCCGTACCTCACAGCCGTAAATCACCTCCCGCAGGCTTCACCTTGTGATACTATCATGCTGGAGATTAAGTTTCAACATGTGAACTTGGAAAGACACATTCACACCATAGCAGAGGACAAATGAACACAGTAATTTGGAGGATGAGACAGGAGGAAGGCTGAGGCAAGACACCTCAGGGAAGCTAATACCCAGCTAAGCCGACAATATGATTTCAGGATCCACTTCCCCTGAAGACTACATGATCTCAACATGTTTTTAGTCACATGACAAATTTTGCCAGGCAGAAGCCAAACTGAAGTGAGGTTCTGTCAGTTGTACCTGACTCCCAACCACCTCATCTTACATCTTTTTGAACTTCGAGCCACTTTTAGCACCAGAATCCTTCATGTTTCTGTCCCTGATAAGAAATAAACCAGAAGGTTCAGTGTGAACCCTTCATCTCCAGAGTTTGAAAAGCAGTGGTCTCTTGGTCAATATAGTCTATGAAGTGCTTATTTAAGCATGGTGCTATTTTAGGCATGAAATATTATGCGTGATCAGTGAAGAAGCAGTAAGAGAGTTGTAGAACACAAGTTTTCAAAGGGAAGCTTGTGTTTATTCTCCTGGCAGTTCATAATTCCCCCCTTGTCTTTTTTCTGGCTCAACGTCTCCCTTTAAGAAAGATCCTTCATTATGCTTATTTTCTCAGGGAAATTTTTGTCAGTTAAAGACAGAGCAAAAAAGATTTTTCTTAACTTTTTTTCAGCACAGTGGAAGAGACCAAAGCATTGGGCATAAATAAAACGTTGATCAGAAGCATCTTGAGAGAGAGCAGGCTTCCCTGACCTTCCAGTAAAAGCTATCTCCTTAGAATCATGCAGACGGGAAAGGAGAGGTTGAATGAGAGAGAGCGAGTAGACAGGAGTTATACCATGTCCTAATGATAGGAGGCCTGTGGCCTATTTGCTCTATTTGCTGGCCAAGGGTTCTATAGTGGAGAGTAAGTCCCTAGATTAGATGACATCACAGTCAGCAGAACTGAGACTCCTGGGCTCCAGCAGAATGATTCCATGCTTTCCAGAGTGTCATGGATGTGGCAGTGAATACAGCCAGATCCAGAACCACAGGGAGCAGGACCATGATTTCCCAGCACTGACTCACATGGGCTGATAATGCAGTGTACTCCCACCAACCCAATAGGACCAGAATGTCTCAGAAAACACATGTAAAGCCAAGCAGCATCAAGAATCTTATACCCCCTTCTTCATGCCTGACACTTGTGTCAGATCTCCAGAATTTCAACACACTCCCAAGTTGACATAGGAGAATTGGGATCCCAGATGAGAAATTAAATTATTATGGAATAATAAAGAAAACCACATTCTGCACACCTGTGTTTGTGGCCTGCATTTCATATCTTGCATAAAACATTTATTTTCTTTTCCTCATGACTGAATTCCTATGGAGTTACAAGAGGACATAACTTGTAAGTGGATAAAGACCATTTATAGGCATAACGGCAGCTCACAAAATGTTTATTGTCTGAGAAGCAGGCTTCAGCCCACCTGGTCATTAAGTAAATGCTACAAATCTTGGCTTACAGTAGGTTTCCACACAGAGATATGGAAAGGCCATTTCATTATTATGAAAACAGCTTGATTGAAAAAACAAAATACTCTAGCCACATTAACCCTGTTAATAGTTGCTAATTCTATATTCAGTGGAAAATTATGCAGATAAAACAGAGTGCTGGTGGACTTTCTGGGCAGAAGAATATCCTGTCCACTACAACACAAACTGGTTTGGAGAGGAGAGTTTAATTAATAAATCATTCACATACTTGTTGCTGTCATACAGAGAAGGGAATTAGACTTTTAGGCTTCTCCCACTGTAGGGCTGTGATACTTGAATGGTACAAATTTGGCACCAATAAAGGGTGTCTTAGTCAGTTTCTTGCCATTCGGACCAAATTCTCAACACCCAAAACTTAAAGGAGGAGAGCTTATTTTGGTTTAAGGTTTCAGTCCCTGGTTGTGTGGCTTCAAGGAAGAGACACGATGGCAGTGAGGTGGGGGAAAAGGTGTTCAGTCCACTGAAGCCGGGGAACAGAGACAGAAGGGAAGAGCTGGGAAGGAGAATACACCTTTCTAGCTCACACTTCTGACTGGCCTCTACCCAGGACCCACCTCCTAATACCAACTTAGCTATTGAACTAGTCAATGGACAAATGCACTGAGACATAAAGCACCCCAATAATTCCATCGCCTTCCAAACACATGACAACTTGAGGGGAAATTTCGGATCTAAACCATAACAGACACCTTCCTCATAGATCATCTCTTTTTTTTTTTTTTTTTTTTTGGCGGTACCGGGGATTGAACTCAGGACCCTGCGCCTGCTAGGCAGGCGCTTATTCCACTGAGCTATATCCCCAGCCCGATCATCTCTTTAAAGCCCAACATTTTATAAATTCATTTGAGATAAAGTAATACTGAAATTACTTTAAATACTACATGTAGTTTCCCACACTACCTGGGGTTCCAACAAGTCGGCCCTATTCTAGAACTATCCACTGGAAGTTGAGGTCAGATTCCTCAGTCCATCACAACTGCCCCATTGAGATGCCGTTTGTAAAGCTCCCAGTAAGTTACTTATTTGTAGTGCTGACATGGACACTTTCACACAAGGGGTGCATGGAAAATCCGGCCAGGTCGCTTTGTGGAAATATGCCTAGATGTCGTGGGGGCTATCTGTATTTAGCAGTGGGATTTGGGGATGTCAGAGTATGTGTGCTGAACTTCAGAAAGCATTGCCCATTCTTTTCCAGAATTATCTCACCGATCTACACTCCCAGCAGCAGGGCATGAGGTTTCCCTTTCCCCTGCCAGTTTTTGCCTATCTGATAATTTTTGACTATTTAACAATTTGAAGGGTACAAAATGTACAACAATGAAATATTGTTGTAATTTGTGTTTTTCTTACTCTCTTTTTTTTCCTTGTGAATTACCAACAGTTAATACCCTCTGCTCATTCTTTCTCTTGAGTTTTTTGTCTTTTTCCTTACTGTTTTGCGGTAGCTCTTTGTGTGTAATAAGTAGAATTTTCATATTGACGTTGACATTGCAAATGTCTTCTATGCTTTTCTTAATTTACCACCTTTTGAAAGCTTTGCCCGAAGTATGCTCCTTTGGACTTAAATTCAAGTTTTCTATGTTGCTAAGCCACTTTTGATATGTTATAGCTTCCCAGATATTATTTTTTTGTCTAAGTTTTTCCTCAACTCATCATCATGTTATTATAAATGTGATTGCATTTTTGAAAGTATCTATTATGTCTGTGTTATTTCCCTTTTTCATTCTGTATTTTGTTCCTTTTCTTTTTTCAGTTATACTGGAAGTTTATCTTGTTAATTCTATCAAGAACCTAGATTTTGATTTTATTCAACTTCACTGTGTTTTTAAAAATTATCCATTTTATTTATTTTGGCCTTTATCTTCATTAGTTCCTCTCTAAATGACTCTCTGTTTGCTTGCTCTGTTCCTGATTTTCTTTTGGGGTGAACCTTTTCCTTATTTGTTCATGCCATTTTGGTTTCTGATAAATGCAAATTTCAAGTAATTTTGAAATTGCACACCAAAGTTTTGAAGCTTTATTGGTATTTAAAGTATTTCATAATTTTCCTTATAACTTTATCATGAAAAGGATTTTTCGGTGGCATGATATTTCCTTTATAGGCATATGAGATTTAAATATCTGCTATTTGAGATTTATTTTAAATTTTATTGCATCCGAATAGAGAACACAGTCTCCACGAGGATGATTCTGTGGAGTTTATCAAGACTTCTTTTGTGATCTAGGACCAAGTTAATTTTGTAAATATTCATGTGTCTTTTAAAAGAATGTATATTATTTTTGTGTATAAAGTTATGTATATATTTCAGTCATTTCACGATGAACAATGTATTGTTTAGGTATTCCATACCATTTTGTACCTTAGCTTGATTTATTAGTTTAAAATTTTCTAAAGTTTATGGTTCCTTTTAAATTATTTACTTATTTTTCATGTTAAAATGGGAAGTGGGATAAAGGAAAAAGTTAATATTTAAGGATCATCTACTTGGCAGCTCATACTCTACTCGATGTTCTGAGATTATGGGCTCATTTCATTGCCAGAGAATGTAGCTCAGTGGTGGATCCCTTGCCTAGTGGCAGGATTTGAACTCACAGTGTAGTCCACTTGACTTTGCACTCATAGTAATCTTCCTGCCTCAGCCTCCTGAATGCTAGAATTCATAGGCATGCACCACCACTCCTGCCTATGTACAGCTACTTTAATTTCCATTTTTTAAAGAAGAAAATTGAAGCAGCAAGAGATTGCATAATTTTCTCATTGACAAAGCAAATGTGCCGAGTGCCAGAGCCATTATTTCTATATAGATCTGTCTAGCATTTGTCTTCTTGTCCTATCCCGGAGCACCACACACTTTAATGCAATGTGAACCACAGCTTACATCTCCTGTTACAATGTAGATCCCAGTCTAGTATTCCTTGGGTGCCTGGGGTTCTACATTCTATCAGGGGCTGCTGACACTGCTGGTCTATGGACACCTCTTTCAATAGCAAGAATCTACATGATGTAGTGACATAATTCATATTGGTTTTTTAAAAATAATGTTTTCTATCCCATTTGGGTATTCAGGTAGGGTTACATCACCCGTGTTGAAGATCACAAGGACTGCAGGTGTACTTCTAGCAACAGATGGAGTTCTACTACCAACCATGTGAAGTGTTTTTACTTTTTTTGGTACTTCTCAGTTCTAAGTAGCTTTTAACACAGAAATAGTTAAGAGCCATTTGTCAACAGGCTTTCTGAACTAGGCTTCTGTCCCATGATGTGCTCTTTCATATTTTGTTTAAATAATATATGGTCCATGTACGGGACGAAAATATGGTCATGGTGAAGTCTGGTTCTGTTTTATATACCCATCCAGTAATAGAGACTTTGCCTCACTGTTTGTACCTTGCTCTCATCTGAAAGGTGTGTCTTTCCAACCCCACATCCTGGTTGTTGAAACCTGATCACCAACTCGCTGGCATCAGGAAGCAGAGTCATGGGGAGGTGAGTAGGGTTAGTCTTACAGAAAAGGGCAGCTTTGTGCTTCACCATCATTTGCAGACACAAAATAGTTGCCATCAGTGAACCAAAAACAAACCCTCTTCAAACACAGAATCTTCAGATACCTTGTTTTTGGACTTCTCAGCCTCCATAACTATAAATAGGTGTTTGTTATTTATAAGTTCCCCAGGTTATAGATTGTTATAGTAGCTGGAAGTGGCTAAGACATAGCTCGGGTATAATTGGCCACTACTTCAGTTCTTATTTTGTTGGGTTCATTTCCGATGGAGAATTCATGTATTTCATGTACATCACAGTCGCCTATAATAAAAGGTCTATGTGTTTGATGATCTAATAACCATAGAGTTCACATCTATTTGCGTATTCCTGGGACTAAGGGAAATGTCACTCCATAAAGAGGAGTGTCCCGAAGACACTTGCTATGACTCATTACAGAGGCTGTGTTCTTCACTTTGAAATATTTAAAGACTCAAAATACTTTCGAGAGTCATGTTCACAAATGAAAGTGAAAATGTAGAATTTTCTGTGATGTATTTTCTAAGAAGACTGATCAGAGCATGGCCAGAGATAACTAGATTTCAAAACTCTGTCATGTACAAATTAAAGTCACACGCATGGAAACCTCCAGATACATCTCTCAAGCACCACTATCTTTCTTCAAAAATATGGAGATAAATTATAAGTTAGCCCAGAGAAAAAAGGCAAAAACAAACACCACCACCAACAATGTCCTTTCCTAAATGGAAAATAAGGAAAATTAATTCTTAGGTGAAAAGAAATACAGCAGCTTACATTTTTTTGACATTTAACAGCACAATAGTCCACACTGTTTTTAATAGTCAAAATTATTTTAAACAGTATGAAAGAAAATTGATCTTAATCTTAACTGGGATTTAAAATTAAAAAAAATTTATTTATCACAAATAATTCAGAGATACATTTAGAAATTTATCTTTCTCTACCATTAGTTTATCCTGTGCCTTACCCATTGTAAGGAAAGTAACTTTTTTCAAAATTCATTTCTTAATTTTTATTAAAGCATATTTTGAATAGGAGATATAGTCACCTGGTTAAAATGTTAATGATCTTATATGTATATATATGTAGATGCACATATATAATATGTTAAAACACCAAGTTGTACATGTTAAATACATACAATGTTTTATTTGTCAGGTATATCTTGATAAATTTGGAGGACAAATCAAGAGGTACATACAGGTACATGAATCTCCTCCTTCACCTCTCTGTTCTCCTAGATCCCTGCTTGCCTTCCCTAAGATCACTTTATGCATCTTTATGAATGTATTTTATTCATATATATGTACTGTTAAAATTCTCTCTCTCATTTCTTATTCCTATTGCAGTATCCAGCAATTATGATGTCGGACCCGGTACATTTAATTTAATTAATGACAGATCTCAGAATCTGGGCCATGCCATTGCCGTGTCATCATCTGTGCAGGTGATGAAGAATTTCTCATTTTTTTGTGGATGGTGCTCTACTGCATGCTGCGGTGGATGGTGCTCTACTGCATGCTGAACCATTGCCTTATGAATGGCCAATGATGGACACTTATATTGACTCACACCTTTAGACATGAAAAGCAGTACAGTATTGTGAGAAATAACTTTATAAATATGTCATTTTATACTTATGGAAGTAAATCTATAGGATAAAGTCTTAGGAGTGGATTAGTGGGTCAAACGGCATAAGACTTATAAATTTGACAGATGCTGCAAAATCCTCCTCCCCAGAGCTCCTGCAGATGTGTACTCCTAACATTCATACATGAGAATGAGTCTCACCTCCATCGTTTGCCAATATCCTGGTTACCATTGATCTTGTAGTGTGCTTGTAATTTGACTTTTTCTTTTTTATGCATGAGAAGGAACATTTGCTCAGCTATTGAGGAGCTGTGTTTATTTCCCTCTTATTGAATCATTCATCTGTCAAAGGTACAAATAATCCTGGTAGTGAAGCTGTCTTTCGGGGGTCATTGGTCTGGATCCTTATTGAGATAATTTCTATGATTTTCCAGAGAGAGAAATGCTTTCTGGGTTCTCGCTGTGTGTATCTTCTGTAGTTCACTATGTAATATATATTTTTTTTATTGAAAGAATTATTGAGCTAGATCAAGAGTCTGTGAAGGATGAATGCCTGCCTTCCCAGGAACTGATGACTGCACAGGTGTCTGCCATACCTAGGACGGTAAGGGTTGTAGAGAAAAATGGTTTGACATTCGCAGGGAAAATGGCTAACTAAAACTCATGTTTCCCTTGTGTCAGTGCCTTTGGGCCTGGATTTCAGGCAGCTAATCAGAGCCACTGAGTTAATTATGATGAATACATCCAATGGACAACTACCAGTGAAATGTTACACCAGAAGCTGGGCGTGTTGACTCCGCTGTGCTGTTTTTTTTTTTTTTTTTTTCTCTGCTCATGATTGACTTGAGAATAAAACCAATGGAATTAGAATCTTGTCCCTGTCACTCACTGACCATGAGACTTTGAACAATTAGTCACTGTGAGTTTTTTACCTCCACGGTAACACGAAGAGACTAATGCACACTTGGCAGGATTTTTATAAGAAGGAAAAGAGATAGTCTGCTCCCAGCGTTTGCTGCAGCCAGAGGTGTAATGGGGACACGGTAGGCACACATACTTGACTTTACGCTCTACATGTCCTTGGGCCCGCTTCCTCAGCCTGTCCCGCCTCAGTGTCCTCTTCATCAAATGGGGCTAATAACGGTACTTCATCAGGTTGATATGTAAAGTGTGGAGCACAGTGCCAGACACATAAGTGCTCAATAAATGGTAGCTATTTGTTTTTATTATTGTCATTATCATGCTCTTCGGCAATTTCCTTTCGCTCCCTTATCCTGAGCCCTTCTGTTGAAACTTGGCTGGGATGCTTCCACTATTATTCTTTCTCTACAGTCATGCTGTGACATTTGAGTCACCGTGTGATTGAATCTTCCAGGCACTGCTCTCGCATCCGCATGCGGAGATGCGGGGATTCCTGCCGACACGAGCCCCCAGGGACACTTCCTGGGCCGGGGCCAGCGCCCCTTTCTTCTCTCTCAGAAGTCATGGGGACGGGTCCACCCACTCCCTCTGACTGCCACCACCTGTCCTTCCCCTCATGTTTCTCTCCTCTTTGGCTCTGGAATGGGGCAAAATAAACAAACCATTGAGTGTAGGAAGGAAAGAGAAAGACTGTACATCGTGGAATCGGGAGATACAGACTTTCGAGCTGGCTCTTGCTGTGTAGTTCTCTGCGTTGTTTTCAGATGTGCAAAATGAGAGGTTTCTACTTACTTTTGCAGTTCCCAGGCAGCTGTAACCTTCTGTGACGCGCTCCTGCGTGCCGAGTAGCTTGTGTCTGAGAGCCCGTGCCCGCAGGAAGGCACCGGTATGGGTGTTCCACGGTGCCCGAGGCACAAGCTGAGTCTTGGTTCACTGACAGTGTTGCCTTGTTGACCTGGGCAAAGTACTTAAAACTTCCACTTTCACATCTGCGAAATGGGCATTGGGTTTCACATAGATCTGGGTATCAGATGGTCTTGCGTAAAAATGTTGGTTCTACTAATTTCATGATGGATGAATGTGGAAAATCCTGTAATGCAGAGATTCAATTTTCCCGTTATAAGCAACTAACCTTATAAGCAACTTATAAGGTAGGAGTTCAGCTATAGAACTTTCTTTTCTTCTCTTGTAGTTTTATTTTAGTCTTCTTTCTTTTTTTTCAGCACAAGTAAACCATTTAGAAAGTCTGAAAAGTCTGTAAAAGTTACAAAATAAAGTCTGAACCCCAAGACCATCTAATTTTAAAGGCCATGTTCTAACTAGTGGAAAGAGCCAAGAAATTATAGAACGGAATCCGAATCTTACGACAGTCTGATTTTGAAACTGACAGTCTTAACCACATTGTTATACAGCCTGTCCAAAAAAGTCTTAGATGTAATAGGATTAATATATAATTTTAAAATATGAATGTACGTGGAAGACTTTTGTCCGAATCATCCCGGCATCTACCTGGGCAAGAGTGGAGATCAGGTAGACGACAGCAAATGGAGAGTCAGGGCGTAAGTTGTAGGCAGAAGAAGAGAAGACTTGAAATCTGTCTTTCGACATTCAAAATAGCACTTGGTATCAAGATAATATATGGAGAACATCCATGTTGTTAAAAAAAATAAAATGAAAAAAATTCCTTTGACCTGGATCGAAAAGATAAAATCCAGGTCAAGTGGGCCAAATCTCACCATTTTTACCAGAGTGGAGGGAAGATATCCTTTCACTTTCAATGCTAAAGATATAAAGAGTGCGATAATTTGAAAGAAATAAGGCGACAGAGAAAGTTAAAGCAAAAATAACTGCTTCTGCTTTAAGAGCAAGTGGAACTAGGATGGAATGCATGAATCTAATATCTCCTCCTAGACTCTGTGTGTGTGTGTGTGTGTGTGACAGACACAGAGATAGAGACTGAGACAGAGGCAAAGATAGAGACAGACACAGATGGAGAAAGTTGTCTTAGATGAATGTGAGGAGGTTTCATTCATTTCCAGTTTGGGACTGTTCTGGATGGAGGTCACTATGTGACAAGGGTAAACACACAGGTAGGATGGTGAAGTACCCTGATGGGATATAAAGGTCTGTTTTCACAAGGGAGTTTCTTTTGGTTTTCCAATAACATGGTCATGGTTCAAGATCCAGTGAGCCTGCCATGGGGCTGAGGGTTAACTAAGGAACTGGACTGGAGGACCAGCAGACTCAGCAGGTTAAGCGGCCAATGAGAGCTAACAAGGAGCTGCTAGTACTGATGAAACCTTTAAGTATGTGTGTAAATTCATTGGTTACAGCTGTCATCAGAACCTCCATCAACAGGAATTGGTCAACAAGAGCCAGTCTCTAGGTTGTTACATTACTGTCCATAAGTGGGACCAAGAAGGGCTTAGAAGGTATCTCCTGAGCACTTCATTTAGCTTTCACAAGGGCATGCGAATTCTTTCTCCCCTGTACACACAGCTATCACATATACTTTACATGAGAGTTACAAATGAGAAATAGAGAAATTATATAATTATTATGAAATTTTGAGCCTTTTATTGAGATAAAAATATATATCTAAAAGAATGGTCTAAATTATTATTTCAGACTAAGTTTAAAAATAACCAGGGGTACAAGTATTTTCTTTTTTTCCTTCTCTTTAAGTTGGGAACCAAGAGAAAGACTGTATCAGTTAAATAGACAATGAGGAAGCTATGCTCCCTATATGTGTTAGTATTAGTGTCAGGGATTTTTTTTTTTTACTACTTTAAAATTGTAGGAAAAACTAAATCATCTCTTTTAGTTTCTGGCTTTTGTTCTTTTTTTAATTCTGGAGTTTGAATCAATTATATCCAACTCTGTTTTCCTTTCCTGAGATGTCATGTTCCTGCCCTTCCAAAGGATTCCAGCTTCTTCCTTGGTACTTCGCACAGAAGCACATTTCAAACAGTCTATGAAGAGATCCCAACAGCAAGAGTCCTGAGAGATGTAAGCTCATAGCCCGCAGTAGCACTCAGCAGACTCTTGATGGCCAAAGTGTTCAGATTCTGCACCATAGTCCCATAGCTCCTGAAATATTATTTATCAATAGCGCTATTTTCTGTCCTATCCTCACTTCTTGTATCCTCTCGTGGCTAAGTGGAATCTAATTTAGTCACAGCACAGCTAGTGCCTTGCATATGCACAGCCATCTTCATTGGCATTGTAGCCAAAGAAGTTTACCATAGAAGTGTCCTTTGTCATAGTCTTTCAATTAAAACATAACATATACAAAAGAAGAGAAGTTTACTGAAGCTCACTGATTTTTTTTTTTTGCTTTTGTATGTACCTGAGTAACTGCTATACGAAGAAAGATACACACAGTAATCACTACACAATATTGCTTCACTGTCTGTTCCAGGCTACGTTCTGTCTCCAACTATTATGACATTCATCATTTCTGCTTAGTTATGTTTGTTTCAGAATTTATATAATTGATCATAATATGGTAACATTTATATAAATAGAATCATATAGTATGTTATTTTGTGTCTAGAGTATTTTACAAAACATGTCTCTGAGATTCAGCCATTATTAATTGCTATGTAGTAGACACTAGAGTGATACATTATAACATACATTTTATTAGCCCTTTTTGAAAAATTTAGAACTTAATTTTAATCTTTATGGGGCATAATTGCAAACAGAAATCATATCTATATATATATAAAAGTACACAGTTTAGTGTTTTTATATTTATATATGATGTCTTTGCCTCAGTCCAGCTAGTTAACATCCTCATCATCTCATAGTTACTAAAAATGTTTTTGTAGTGAGAACTTTTAGGATCTACCCTTTCAGAAAATTTCAAGTATATTATATAGTATTATTATAACCACTGTCATGTACATTAGATCTCTAGAACTTATTAATCTTGCAGAACTTTGCATCATTTTTTCAAGTACTGAGGGCCCTCACACTGAGCTCTAACCCCAGCCCTTTCTAAAGGTTTTGATTTTTGAGACAGACACACTGAGTCACTACATTGTCCGGGCTGGGCTCAAATTTATAATCTTCCTGCCTCAGGCTCCCAGGGTATTGGGATTGTACAGATTTATGCCACTATTCCCAGCTAACTTTGTATTATAACTTGCAACTGTTTCCCCCGATTTCCTCTACCATCTTACTCTTTCCTTTTATGAGTTCACCTACTTTGGATTCTCCAAGTAGGACTATCATGTAATATTTACTTTATGGAATGGTCTTTCTCTTAGTATTATGTCCTTCAGGCTTATCCATGCTGCGAAATAGTAGGATTTCCTTTTTAAAGGCTGAGTAATATTCCTTTTATGTATTTTTATTTATATATTATACCTTATATATCATAACATGCATACATACATCTAATATTTCCTTTACTCACCATTGGACATCTTTAAATTATTTCCTTATCTTCTGTGAATAATGCTGCACTAAACATGGAAGCATAAGTATCTCTTTCAGATTTGATTAAATTCCCTTTGGAGATATATGATCCAAAGAAAATTTAATATATACAAATATATATAAACAAATACATACATATATCCAATAGCAGGATATATATCAAGCAGAATAGCTTGATCATATGATACTTCTATTTTTAATTTTTGAAGATCCTCAATACTGTTTGTTAGTATGGCATCTTAATTGATATTCTCACTAACACTGGGCAAGAATTATCTTTTATCTACATCCTCACAGGTACTTGTCATCTTTGTTTTTTTATAATAGTCATCCTGACAGGTGTTTGCATTCCTGGATGATTAATAACATTGCCAACCTGTCCTATACCTGTTGCTCGTTTGTATGCCTTCTTTTGAGAACATTTATTTAGATTCTCAGCTCATTTTAAGATTGACTTTTTTGTTGTTATTTTTGTTGACTTTTTTCTATTTGCCTGAATTCCTTATATATTTTGGATGCTTATTCCTGGTCAGATGTTGGAGTTAGGGTGCACAAGGGAATGTATTTAATATAGCACACGTAATTTATAGGATTATTTTATAATATTCATGCAAAAAGTCAAATGCAAAAGAGTATGGGAGATGTATCCACACACTAGAGACCCAAAGAATCCAGCTGAGGGCCTGGATCCCATGGAAAATCCTGCACCGGTCCAGCTGAAGACCTAGAGCCCATGGCATGAGACCAGCTGGAGGCCTAGAGTCCATAATAATGTTTTCATGCAAGTCTCTATCACAGATCTGCACTGGGAAGGCCCAAAGGTAAGTGGTGGAAGCTAGAAAGTCTGCATCAGTGGGATGAAAGATCTGTGCCAGCAGACTGAGGGATCTGCACTGGACCCAGGAATCCATATTCAAAGTAAGGACCAGAGCTCACCTGAAGAGAACTGAAGTGGTCTTCAATGACAGTGAGGACCCAAGTTATTCCAATGTTGAGAACAGATGAGTTCATATCAAGAAAACCAGTGTGACATGCTTCTCTAGGAGAAGCAATAGCACAGTGTCTTAGCAATCCTGAGGTTGGTCATCCACATCCAGCACCTTACTGATTCAGTTCAGTGGGGTGTTACAAGGTGACCATTAGTTAATCCACCACAGATGTGAAAATATTTTCAAATATTTTCTCTCTTTTCTGTAGGTTTTTTCACTATACTATTTCCTTTTTTTGTTTTGATAAATCCTACTTGCCTATTTTTGCATTTGCTTCCTCTGTTTTGGGGGATTTGTCTGAAAAAACCATTTCCCAGGACAACGTTAGGCAGACTTCCTCTTGTTTCTGCCTAAAGAACTCCTTTTGGTACTTATACCACAGTTCTAGTGGTGGCAATTTTCCTTACTATTTGTCTGAAAAAAGTCTTTACACATTCTTCATTCTTGAAGGTTGATTTTGCCAAGTAAAGTATTTTTGGTTAGGTATTCTTTCTTTTCAGTACCTTGAATATATGATTTTTTGTCTCTTAGCAAGACTTCTGTGGAGAAATCTACTGATGGTTTTATGGAGATTCCTTGCATGTGAAAAGGCTTCCCTTTCTTTTGCAGCTTTTGAAGTATTTGGTCTTTGACATTTCACAAATTATAATAGGTCTCTCTGTAGACCCCTTCGGGTTTAATATATTTGAGTGCTTTTAGGCTTCTTGAATTAAGATGTTTATTTTTCTCAATAGGTTTGGAAAACTTTGGTTATTATTTTTAAAAATAGATTTTCTTCTCTCTTTTCCGTAGGACTCCTCAACATACGTGCTTTGCTTGCTCATGTGTTGTTAAGTTTACTCTTACATTCTTACTCCTTTTTGTTCTTCTGGATAATTTCAAGTGACTTTGAGTTTGCCAAATCTTTCTTCTACATAGTTAAATCTATTCTTAAAACTCTATGGAATTTTTCACTTCAGTCACTGTATTCTTCAGGTCTAAGATTTCTGGTTAGTTTTAATGGTTTCTATTTACTTATCAGACTTCCTATTTTGTTCTTGTATTGTTTTCTTGATTTCTTTGCTTGTCAATGTTTTTTTGAGGCTCACTGAGCTGCTTCAAATTGACTATTTTGAATTCTTTATGAACCAGATCATGAACTTTGTCAAGAAGTCTCTTTCTTTAGTGTAAATTACTAGACCTTTATTAGTTTTCTTTAGTGATGTCACATTTGCCTGTTTCTTCATGATGCATTTAGCCTTGTGTTGGAGTGTGTGCATTTGAAGGTAGAAACTTCTCTTCCAGACTTTACAGACTGGTTTTGGCAGGCAAAGACCTTCTCTTGTCAGTTCCCTGGATTGACAGTACTATCTCCAGGAACACAGTTAGGTGACGGCAGTGCTAGCTCATGTGGCTGCTGCTAGGTCCTATGTGGGTTTGTGGTTGGGGGGCCTACTAGTGCAACTATGGCTGAGCACAATTCCTGCCAAATTGTCAGGTGAATAGCTCTGACTCTGGAAACATAGTTGAACAAGGTTGGAGTTATGGAGTTATGAAGCTCTCCATGGATCTGCAGTCGGGTCTGTATACAGTGGGCCTGTTATTGTATGGTGTCCACAGAGTCCATATGTGGAGTCTTACTTGCTTCCTGGGCAATCAGCATTACTCCTACATTGAGGTGGAATAGGGATGCACCCAAATCTGAGGGGTGATTCAGAGCCTATAGGTAGGACTTAGGTTAATGGATTAGATTATCCTAATTAACTTAGATTAATGAGGTTAGGTTACAGAGATCTACTGGGTCCCTGAGTACATCCTTTCTAATATTTGTGGGATTTGGATGTTTTCTACCTTTAGGTTATTAAGTAGAGTGCTGCTATAAACTTTTCTGTTCTTTTTGTGTCTGTGTAGATACATGCACTGATTTCTCTTTGAAATAAATCTAGGAGTAGAATTACTGCATCACATTGTAGGTTTACACTTATCTTTAGTGAAAATTGCCAAGTATTTTTCCTAATGGTGGTACCATTTTACTCCCATTAGCAATGTATAAAAATAACAATTGTTCACCATCCTCTCCAGTATTGGATGTTTCAGTTTTTATCATTTTAGTCACTGTGATGTACACATAGGCACTTTAGCAGAAAGTTACTCCTTATTTCCAGCAAAATGACATGGTTGTTCACAAAAAGATTAGCATAAGTGCCTTAGAAATGAAACAAATGTCGTAAAGTCAATATACTCCCCTTAAATTGATAAGAAAACACGAACAGGAAATATGTAAAAGACAAGTTTAAACAGAGTTATAATTGCTTGAAGAGAAAAGAGAGATGGAAAAGATTATCAGGCTGCATCTTATGAATCATTTAAACCTTTATATGAACATGAAGCACAGAGATTTAGAGATAGATGAAAGGATACTTCCTGACGCAGGAAATCCACGCAAAAGGATGAGTAGTGATGTTTGACCTCTACTTTCACTGTTGACTTAGAAATATCAAATAAATCTTATGTCTATAATGGGATTACAGCTTTAGACTTGTAGAATAAACTTACACAACTATATTTACACAGAACTGACCAATATCTGTTGATTTTTAGAGGACCACATTAAAAACAGAACGTAAAATTCTATTTGACCCAAACTAACTTGGGATGTGGTTAAAATATAAAAAAATTAGCAGCCAAGGTTCTTTTCCTATTTAGCCTTGGGTCTGCCTCCTCAGCTCAATTTTAGAAATAAGTGGGATGTATCTTATGAAGATCAATAACTACACAACCTGTTGACAATTCAAAAAAACTTCTGTGCATGTTTGAGGCACATGACATGCATTATAAGTAGTCTCCATTGCTCATTTAGAGTAGTTGGTAGAATATAGCTACTTTATTCTGCAAGACATTTCTTTTTGCCTTGTTTGTTTGCTTGTTTAAACATTGCTTCTCCTATGAAATGAAAGTTATTTTGAGTCTGTGTTCAAAAACTGGGTGTGGATAAAAGACCTTCAAAAGGAAAACACTGAAAACCTGTATATTGTTTTTACAGTGCTTTTAATATTGTATACACATGGTCAACTAATGGAAATAATGACCTCAGAGATGTGTTTATGTTGGTTTTAGCCCGCTTAAAATACATTTAGCCTTTAGCTTTTCCTTAGGCCCAAACCACATCAAATGGGCCACACACAAACTCCTGAGCTCATTACCACTTTATGGTGATTTTAAGAAGAAAAGCCAAGCAAACTGTCTTTTTACACTACTTGTCAGCCCAGGAATTCCTACGGGAAGAGTAAATACATTTTTCCCTTTTTTCCTTTCCATGCAAAGTTACCTGACAGTCCCACTTTTCTTAAAGGTAGATCTTTAAGACTACAAGTGAACTTTTAAAACCAGCTTCAAATATACTTCACTGTGCATAAAAGGACCTTCAGATTCTAGTATTATCTCACACAGAAAGCCTTATCTTCAGAAAATATAGACAATTCCATGGACTGTCATTCTTTTAACTTTCAAGCCATACATTAACTCATGGACTTATGTATTTCTAAGAACGTGTTCCAAGTCACTGTGTTATGCAATCATCTCAAACTAATACTACGTCTTTGCATCACTTCAGCTTTCCAACCTGACACACTAAATATCACAGTAGCCCTTGTGATAGCACGCAGAGGATCAGAGGGGGAAATGAATTCTATGGTGATGGTGGATGAAAAAGCTGGATGAATTCCTTTTGGAAGTTAGATGATAAAGAGCCATTCTCTCTGTCTCTCTCTGTCTCTGTCTCTCTCTGTCTCTGTCTCTCTTTCTCTCTCTCATGTGTGTGTTATAGTTTGGAGTTTTACAAGGGAAACAATACAATACAGGACACATTTTATAAGATTATTTTATAATAGTCATCCAAAGAATCATATACAAAGAGAGTGCAAAAATCTGTCTACACATCAAAGACCAAAGAATCAAGCTGAGGGCCTGGATCTCATGGTAATGTACTGCATGAGTCCAGCTGAAGACCTAGAGCCCTTAACAATGCCTTCTTCGAGTCCAGCTGGAGGCTTAAAGCCCATGACAATGTCTCATGTAGGCCTGTTTCATGGATCTGTGGTGGGAAGGCCCAAAGGTCAGTGGTAGATGCTAGAAAGTCTGTGTCAGGGGGAGGAAGAATCTGTCCTGGCAGGCTGAGGGATCTGAACTGGAGTCAGGAAGTGGTGCTCAAAGTAAGAACCAGAGCTCTCTGCAAAAGAACTACAGCCATCCTCAGCAACAGTGAGGTCCCGAGCTCCTCCAGTGATGATATCAGCTGAGTTTCCATAGGGAAAGTCAACACGACAAGCTTCAAGACCGAACAGTACACCATCTTCCCCTCCAGAGCCGGGAAGTGATGCTCAAAGTGAGGACCAGAGCTCCCCCAAAGTGAACCATAGCCATTCTCAGTGGTAGCAAGTTCCTGAGCTCCTTGGAAGATGTTAACAATGGAGTTCATCAACATGACAAGCTCCTCCAGGAGAACCAACAGCTCCCTAGAGCTTCTAACAGCACCTAACAGCTTCTGAACTTCTTCCTCTCCAGTTCTGCCTCTTATGCTGCTGGCAAAATTTCTCAGTCCCACTCCCAGTACCACACTGGTTCAGTTAAGTTGGGTGTTACAAGTTTACCACCAGTTGTCAATCCATCACATTTTCTTTCTCCTTCTTTCCTTTCTCTCTCTCTTTTCCTTCTTCTTCCTTCCTTCCTTCTTCCCTCTCTCCCTTCCTTCCTTCCTTCCTTCCTTCCTTCCTTCCTTCCTTCCTTCCTTCTTCCCTCTCTCCCTTCCTTCCTTCTTTCTTCCTTCCTTTCCTATTTCTTACTGAGAAAGTATATGTGTGTTTGCAGGTATCATGTGCTTCACCTCTCAGTTCTGACTTAGCAAAAATTTCTGTTACAATGCCTTAAAGGCACTCCACCAACAGCAACCTGCTCATTCTCCTGGACGTTTCTCATTCAATATGAATCCACTGCCACTTTGTTTTTGGATTTATATGACTTAACAGTGGCATTGCTGACATAATTTAAAACTTGAGAATTATTTAATATCACAAATAATGTTAAAATATCACTAGGCACTTTAAAAAGCACTAGCCACTTATGCTGTTATATATTTTAAGTTTTTCAATAAAATAACTTTAGTGTTACATTTTTTATTTTTAGTTTCACCTTTTGATGATCCCGTTGTCTCTTACTTTACATTGAAGTCAAAACAATTATTTTCTGAAGACACTTAACTTTTTATTTCTCTAATAGTATAATCCTACCCTAAGGCCCTACTTCTTTAAACTAAAGAAAAAGTAAAATAATTAAACCAAATTTATCTGAAGAGAAGGAAGAATAGGGTCACTCCTTGTGATTCTGCTAATACGTTTTTCTATTTTGCAAAGAAAAGCTTAAATGTTTTTCTGTAGACATAAGAACATCAAAAAAGTGAAGAAGGGATAAATTTTTAAATACATGAATTCACTATTAATTCACTATGGGTAAGAGTCTTACCTACAGTATAGAAGAGAAAAAGTCAAGGTTTGATATGCTTTCAATAGAAAAGCATAAGCACAGAGCTGGAGAGGGACACAATTTATAGCAATTACACAACTCAAGGGTTTAGGTGGATGAAGATAGAAGGGCACTTCAGTTAGTATTAGCATGCATGAGAATGCCTTCTTTTAGAGAGGACATTTTAGGAGTCTTAAGAGTTACGATTTAGGAATCTTAAGAGTTAGGAAACATAAAATTGTGCTATGAATCCAAGCTGCACACAACATACTGCAAGTGCCTTCTCCATACGGTTCTGCAACTCACTTACCCCTAGGAACCTCAGTTATTAAATTTGTAAAATAGAATTAATAATTCATCCCTTGTTTGGTTGTTGTGGAGACTGAATGAGTTGAAATGAGCAATACAATCCAGCACCTAGCATATATGCAGTGCATTATTACCAATAATTGTATAGGAGAAAAATGAGGCAAAGGAAGAGTAAACATTAAAAGAAGCAATACACATCATAGATGGTGGAAAAACTTTGGACTAAGTATAGTCAATATGAAAAAAATTGAAGTTTATTGTGAGGAAAGGTGATTTCCATCCCTTTCAGGCTCTTGGATATATTCTAAGTGTTATGTCCATCTCTTTGAGCCACTAAATAAGTACTTGTTGAATGAATGACTAAAAGGAAAAATTTAATAATTGTTTATACGGCAAGATTACACTTTAAAGTTTACTTCCAGGGGAATACCAGCCAGGACAATTGATGGGAAGTGTGGTGTTCCCAGAAGGCATAACTTTTGGCCAGGGTGTAACAATAACTCATATCTCTGATGGAAAGAACATGCCTGCTATGTTGTAGCATCGCAGTTAGCTGTGGTTGTCTTGGAATAAGTGGAAAGAAACACGCTTTCTATAATTTTTCTAGTAGTAAAAGTATTGGGGGACAATAATCCTTATAAAAACCGAGTCTGTCTGATTGTTGTTAAGCGTAACCAAAGTACTAAACAGAAAGAGAAGAAAATGACTGGTTGCGATCGGCTGTCTTGCTACGCAAGGCACAATGTCAAAGCCAGAAGACTTCTAAGAAAACATTTAACTTCTAGGGGGGAAGAAAGATAAATTGAAGATTTAGCCTAGCACCTAGTTTTGAAGTTAATGGAGTTTGAAAGACGGCTTTATACACGGTCACAACAGAGTTTAACGTAGTGAAATCTGGATCCTTAGGGAAGGGGCGAGACCCTAAGAAGCAACAGAGCGATGCTTGGGTGAATGTGCGTGAACACACGCTTCTGCTGTTTCTAGAAGATAGACACTCCTCCGTGCCTGGAGGTCATGCAAATCCTGCTTTGAGGCCAGCGCCTTAGAGATGACACTTGCCCTCTTCGGAGCTTCCCTTATATCCCCATATGATACTAAGCCAATAGCTAAAGGCCACTTGGAAATTATTGTCCTTTTATGGGTGGCAAAGGCTTAGTTGCTCAAAACCCTGTGGGGCCTTGCTAACATGTACTGGCAGATATCCAGGTAATGTGTCTTGGAATGGACTTCAAAGTGCTACAGCAGAGGAACAAATATAAATCTGGGTGAGGCAGAGTGTCTTGATGCGAGGGTACCTTCCCACTGTTTAGTACTTACAGTTTTGATGAATATATCTGGAACTAATCCTGCTGCAATGCTAGGATGGGTCCTTGAAGTTTGGAATAAAAACAACCACAAACAATGAGACTGAGATGCTGGAGCTGCCTTGGCTGAGAAGTGAGACAGAGATAAAAGGCTAATGGAAGTATGTACTGGAATGAATTCCGTATATAAAATCTGAGAACTCACCAGTTGACTATTTCTCTGTGTAATGCTCTAGGAATAAAGTTGAGAAGTACATGTACATTTTAATCAAAATATATCATGATCTCATGTTGATCCTTACGATTATTAATGTCCTCTTTTTTACATGCATATGTCTTACATCTGGATCTATCATTTTCATGTTAAAAAAATCCCATTTCTCATCATCAACATAATAACTTTTATTTTAACCTATATGTTATGGTTTGTGTCTGGATGTCCCCCCAAAACCTCAGGCAGTCATGGAGTGGGCTTGTAGAGTTAATGATTAATTCATGGTCCAATGCTGGGATTATGGGTGTGAGTGCTACCCCCACCCTGGGGTGGGCATCCTGCATGCAAAATAAGGGACTGAAAGAGGCTTGTTCTCTCTGCTCTTCCCTTTTTGCTCTTGCTGCTTTTGCTGTTTTCTGCCGCCAGGAAGTGTTGCCTTCTGCCATGTGCCACCCTGCCTTGCAGCCAGCTGAGTATGGACTGAAACCTCCACAAACTGTGAGCTAAATAAGCCTTTGCTTCTGTAGTTTTGGGTTTGGGGTATTTTGTCTCAACAACCAGAGAAAAGTAACCCAGACACTATAGTACGTACAAAATCATCTAAGAATAGCAACACCAGCGCTAGGAACAAGAACGTGATTACTGATCACAGTTTAATATGTTTTTATCAATCTTTATCATTTCTGAGAAAGTTTGCACTAGTTCTCAATTCTTGTATTTTAAAATCACATGAAACAGTCAATTCTGTTGTGGATATGCCACAAAATCAATATGCAGCTAATTTCATTTAGCTAATTTAAGTTCTAGCAACCACTTTCAAAAATTATTTTATAATTACGTAAGCTTCCAAAATCAAATGGGCAAAAGACAGTATGTTTAGAAAAGTTTAGGTTTTATTTGGATGCATCCCCTGTGTTATCTTCCTGGGCCATTCGGTAAATATGAAAGATGATTTCAGTTTTTCTTTCTATTTACTAAATATAAAGAAGATGTATTAATATTCACAGTTACACCTCCTTCTTCTCATACGCTTTATATACTTTTCTTCCCTCCTAACTTACTTATTTACTTAAAAACACATACTGAAGATCATATCCTGAGAGGACAGAGATATAACACGTACTTGTTTGAAGTTGTAGATGAGTCCTTTGGATGCACACATGATTTATCAGTGCCCTGGGAACCACAGCAATCTCTCAGGAAACTATAGAGCACAGAAAACTGTGTAGAAAATCCAGTAAGGTGATATATTTATCAGAAGCATTAGATTTTGCTTTATTTCTTTTGAGGAGATCAGATCTTTGAAAATCTAGGTGTCTGTATTTGTTATGATAGAAAAAAGATTACTATATGAAGATTAATGTGGAGTAAAAACCAGGTGAGGCTCAGTCTGATTTCAAGGTCTGAGAGGCTGTGCAGTGGCCAGTGGGTACCCATATTCATGTCCCGAGTAATTGTGATTATTTAAATGGAAATATTACCTTTTATTTCAATTTATGTGTATTTTTTTCAGAAGTCCACTAAAATGTTAGGATATAAGTGTTCATTAAGTTATTTACAACTAACTAATCAATAGTCAGAACTTTTAAGTGTTTCTTTTTTTTTTTTTTTTTTTTGTCGGTACTGGGGATCGAACTCAGGACCCTGCGCTTGCTAGGCAGGCGCTTATTCCACTGAGCTATATCCCCAGCCCCTAAGTGTTTCTTTTGGTATGCCTTGAAAAAGAAAAATTACTGAGTCATTAAGGCTGCTGTGAAAGTCTAGGGTTATGTGTGTGGACTCCATCCCAGATGGCTTCTGGTCTGTTGCTTTTATAAATGACAAGGGACATAAACATTTTGGGAACAAAACACTTTGTGCTTTTGCTGGATGTTCTTGAATGCTCCTCCAGAAGAGATGTAGTATTTTTATATCCCCACAAGCATTGTATAAACTATAAATTTCTATGTTGCCTCAACAATAGAAATATCATCAGGCTGTCTTATCTTTGCAAATATAATAGGAGAGAACTATCACATTTTAATTAAAAACTATTATTTTATATGATATAAAACATACCATTGAAAAATGTACATATTAGTGACATTAGTTACAGTTACAGTGTCAGGTAATAATTTTCAGGATCAGGCTCCAAGTCTCTCACATCACTGCTAAGAGAAACCCTGGAATCATTAAGCAGTGACTTACCAATCTCCTTTCCCCACACCTGGTGATCTTGATCCCACTTTTCTTTTTTAGCACTTAGGATTGAATTTAGGGCCTTCATACTGAGCTACATCCTCAGCCCATTTTTACTTTCTATTTTGTGATAGGGCTATGCTAAGTCACTAAGTTACCTAAAATGGGCCTGAGTTTGTGATCCCCCTGCCTCAGCCTAAGAGTGCTGAGATTACAGGCATATGTCAACACACCTGGCTTCTATTACACCTGTTTCTATGAATTTGCCGACTGTAGATATTTCATATAAATGGAATCAGGCAACATTTGCCCTTTTGTGACTTACGTCGTTTAACTTAATATATTCAAGGTTAATCTATATTGTAGCATGTATCAGGCCTTTACTACATTTACAGTTGAATACTATTTTATTCTATATTGAAAGTATTGCAAATCATGATCATAACATATGGTGAATATTTATATTTTAAAAAATTATCTCAGTGAAAGACACATCAGCATTAATCCCACTCAGAATACTCTCCTTTGCTTCAAACCTACTCACCCTCTCCTGTTTGCCCACTTTCTGAAGCAGTTCTTGGAGTCCTTTTCATGAGTGTCTTCATGAGGTGTGATCAAAAGTGAATGCTTCTGCTGAGTGCCACCCCATGGAAAGGCAGCCTTGTAAAAGCATTACAGTTTGTCCTTATTTACTGTGTTCACCAGGTCTGGCATTGTACAACTTCTGGACCTCCCATAAAGTCAAAATAACTACAAAAGGTAAACATCTGGAATTGATTCGGGACATCAGGGCAACCACAAGTAAAGACGTGAGAGAGGTGCTTCCGAAGGTGGGAAGGATGGTGGAGCAGTAAACTCAAAGTGAAGGAGAGTGTTTTCAGGGAGACTAATGTCAGTGTATCATTTGCTGTAATAATTTTTTAAAACTTTAAACATTCACTGTATGTTCAATCACTCCATACACACACACACACACACACACACACACACACACACACACATAAACGTTTCCCACACACATCCCACATTTTGTGTGTTTACTTTGCTGACGAGCATTCAGGTTCTTCCATTTCTTCATTATTGGGACTAATGCAGCAGTGAACTTTGGCATAAATATTTGTGTACCCATTTTCAACTCTGGAGGGTGTACACTATATCCCAAAGAAGTAAAATTTCCAGGTCATGTGGTAATTCTGCGCTTCTGTGCAAGGAGGCTGGGACTGGGAACAGAAGGCTCAGCAGGAATGTGGGGGCAGAAGAACCCATTTCCCTTTATTAGTCTAAGTCGCTTTCTGTGAAGTACGAAAGTGTAAAGCAGTACTTAGTCTTTCTTTGCTGTTGGTAATATTTACCTGAACCATTTTGTTCACAAGTGTCAAGGATCAGAGTCTACAAAACAGGAATTCTATCCATATTTAGGTTCAGGCATAGCTGGATCTGCATGACAAAATTCTGGATTTGCGCACTGTGGTGTCATCTCTGGCTTTTCTTTTTTCTAGGTTGACTTCCTTCCCTTCCTTCCCTCCCCTTCCCTCCCCTCCCCTCCCCTTCCCTCCCCTCCCCT
>PVLD010011228.1:0-66334 GCA_004027595.1 Dinomys branickii
TGGGACTTTCCCACGTCTCGCCCCGGCAGCCTGGTCCGCCCTACCACATCTCCCCCGGCATCTCAGAGAAATACGCCCAGTTTAAACTTCCCAGCCGAGGTTCCGGCATTCACGCTCACCAAGTCTGTCTCGAGCTGGTGGTGTTTATTAAGGAGGTTCGCTCCCTTGCTGCTCACCCGGTCACCATCTTCCTGAGTTCTCCCAGAGGTCCTTTGTTAAAGGCTTGGTGTCTACCCATGGGATACTTCCTTTCCCTCCCTCCTTCCCTCCCTCCTCCCTTCTCTTCTACTCGCCATCCTCAGTGGATGCTGAGACCTTTAGGAAGTGTAGCGTGCTGGGGCATGTCAGTCTCTGAGGGCATGGTCTTGAGAGGATGTGGCCCCATGCCTCCTCTTCCCTCCTTCACTTCCTGGGCAGCATGAGTGAGCAGGCCATTGGTCACATTTTCCCTGCAGTGAAGTAGCTGCATCACTCGACAGAACAAGTGACCACAGACTGAAAACCCCAAAACTGGGAGCCATATACACCCCTCCTCCTTACAAGTTTGTCATCGCAGGTGTTTTGTCCCAGCAATGGAAAGCTGTAACTGAAGGGCAGCCCTCCTGTACGAGAGGTCTACCCTACCACCGGCCAGTGAGCCGAGTGGCCTTGGGTACACTGCTCATGCTTGTGGGACTTCTATTACTTGGAAATCAATCAGGATCACATGACCTGTGACTCTCTAAAATGTGTCTTGGAGAGTTTTTCATTCTGTGGTCAAAGGTATCCCACAATAAAGTTTTTAAAAATGTTTTTTGTTTTATGGCAATTTTCTAATATGAGTTTTTCTGTGCTATATGGATGAGAATTAAGAAAGTTGGAACTTTTAATTTTTCTTTTTAAAAATTGTAATGTTGCCGGGTGTGATGGCACATGCCTGTAATCCCAGCACTCAGGAGGCTGAGGCAGGAGGATCGTTGCAAGTTCGAGGCCAGCCTCAGCTACAAAGTGAGTGCAAGGCCAGCTTGAACTGCATAGTGAGACTCTGTCTCAAAAAGACAAAAAAGAAAAAAAAAAAGAAATTGTGATGTTTACTTTTTCAAGACTATGAAGTTGCTTTTGGGGGAACTTTAGGGAACATCTTAAAGAGTTTCCCAAAAAGACACCACAGAAATACCTCCCTCTCAAGGCATGCTTTAAATCACCTAGGATTTTTCTCATTAAGATTTAGGGACATTTGAGGCTTACATTCTAAAAGGTTACAAATGACTAAAAAGCTTTCACCTCGTGGAGTAGAGCCCAAGAGAGCAGAACCAGGCCTGATAGATGGAGCTGTTGTTTGCAGGCAGGTACTTTGCATTAAATGAGTGCTTAGTAAATGCTTCCTAAGTTAGAGAAAACACAGATATGTGTTTTTAAGTTAAAAACAAATATACTGTTCTTTTTCCTTTTTGTTTTTGTAAAATGAAGCAATTTTTAAACCCACATGTAGAATAGAATATTTTGTTTGTTGCTGTCTTCCAAAGACTCTTCCATCCTCATTGAATTTCTGAGTGAAACAAAAGTAGAGGCATGGCTGGGATGTAGCTCAGGGGCACAGTACCTGCCTGGCAAGCTCCAGGCTGTGAGTTTGATTCCTGGTACCAAAAAAAAAAAAAAAAAAAAAAAAAAAAGTAGAGGCACAACTGTCTCTCTGCCTACACCTCTGCAAACTGAGTAGATCTTGCAGGGTGGGTGCTGCCTGAGGGTGCTGACCTGCGCAGGTGCGGGTGATGGCTCAGCCCTAAGTGCACCTCAGAGTCTCCTGAGTGTAGAGAATGACTGGGCCTGGATCACTGTGCTCACTAGTGAGTTCCTGCATCAACGGGGTCATGGCTGCACATGCTGTCGGGGGAGGGCTTGGAGTTGGTCCCTGGGGGTGACCTAGGAGCATGCGCTCTTGTCCTGGCTCCTCCCTTCTTTCTCTCCTCCTTGACTGCCATGGGGCGAGCAGATGTCTTCCTCCAGGCCCTCCCACCATGTGCTCCTGCTTTAGAGCCAGCTGACCATGGACTGAGCTCCCTGGAAGCCATGAGCCGAGCACCCTTGAACCTTGAAGGGTGTCAAGTGTTATGTCCCAAGTGAGCAAGTGGTTGAGATGGGGTGCCAGTAGCTTAACAGAATGGAGGACTAAGAAAAAGCATGGGTTGTATCTGTATGTGTATGTGTGGGGACGGAGCAAGAGAGACAGATGGACAGACAGACACCCTGGTGGAATGCAAGGTGTCTCTGCCCATAGATCTGTGAATGGAGGAAGGAAAGATACTGGGGGGTGGGCCAGGGACTGTGCCAGGGTGCAAAGGAGAGCTGATTGCCAGGGAAAATTTTTGTTATCATTTGCTAACAAAAATAACACCAATGTTAATGTATTTATAAACAATGGCCCTGCCTTTCTGTCCTGTCAGTGCGGAGGCCTGAGTGCCCTTTCTGCCAGTCCCCAACCTGGAGCTGTGTCCTGCACAGGCAGGGACCTCAGGGGGTCCAGGAGCAGAGCCTCTGGCTACTTGCTCCCTTGTGCGTGGCTCTTCTGTGGCCCATGTTTGCTGGCCCTGTGAGCTGTGAGGTCCCCAACACTCCATGGGCCAGGGGCAGGAGGGTGCCTTCTGGGGAGGTGAGCAAGGTGGCCCCACAGGAGCACTAGCATGGGGTCCTCATGCAGCCCTGGGCTTCCTCTGTCGCATGTTAACTAGCAGCTTGCATTGTTTTTTGATGGAACCAGTTCCAACATTATGTTTCCTTTTCTTCCTTTTGAGATTCAAATGCTTGGCGAGCACTTCTGCACAGACTGTTTTCTGTTTCATGTAGATGCAACATGGCTCAGACAAAGCTGGATGTTCCAGTGGGTGATGGTCATTCCCATCCCACCTGCTCCCTCTATGATGGGCTCAGCTCACTCTGGTGGGAATCAGTTTCTGGTTCATGTATTTTGAGGCTGATGACATCTGCCAAGTGACCTGCTGTCCTGGCATGAGATTCCTCTTAGCTCCCTCGGCAGCCTGGAGGCAAACATACAGCCAGTCCACATGGGGTGCACATTAAGGGGAACTGCACTGAGACTGGGTGTCTGTTCTACTTGGAGGTGCAGCTATGAATGCCAGGCAGTGTTCCCACCTTGTGGGAGGTGGTGACTGCCTGTGTTTGGAGTGAGTAGGGCCATTAGGCGAGAGTAGCTGACAGCAAGCTGTCCCTTAGCAACCTGCCTTCCACCTGGTGCCTTTTGATGAGCAGTGGCTTTCACAGATGAGGGTCGGCAGGAGGACTGTGAAGAAGCCTGCTGCTCTGCAGGGTTCCCTGAGCAAGTGGAGGGAGGGTCTGGTGGCAAGGCCACATGTCACACAGGCCTTGCTTCCCCGTGTCCTGGCCACCCTTGCGTAGCTGGAAGGTGAGAGTGTGGGGCTCTGAAGATGCAGAGGGGACTGTGACACCCCAGGGGGCTCTGTGGCAAACTCCAGCATCTCCACTTAGGGCTGGTGCCAGGACTTTGCCGGTTCTGCTTTGCAAGGATCTAGTTATCTTGACAGTTGTAAAGAAAGTGGCATCTTAGAATATAGGGGGCCCCCAAGCTAATGACTGGCCTGACGTGCAAACAACTTTGGTTATGACAGAATTTTGGATTTGACTTATGACCAAAGGCTTGAGTTATGACCCAAATGCCGGCCACTTGTGAGGTTGTAAGCAAAGATGTACAATGCCAGGAAAGCATATGTAAGTGCACAAAAGTGTTAGCGTATGTAAGTGCACCTAAGTGTTAGCCCAGATCCACATGTTTGTGGATGTCATCTCAATCAGGGCTTTATATAATTGCTACAATTACTGGTCTCATATTGGCCCCAGAAAAGCTAGAAAAGAAGCTAAGGAAGGAAGAGAAGGGAAAGAAAGCAATCAAAATAAAAAAGAACAGTATTAGAAAAAAGACAGAAACAGACAGCCCCAGTCTGTTTCTTAGACCAGTCTTGTTTCTGAGAAGGTTGGGACCTAGTGAGCCAGAAGCAGGTCCTAATAGGCTATAGACTCTCCCAAGGAGGGAAAGGATTCCAGAGAGTCAGAGTCCTAATGTTCTTATGGAAGGGGACTCGCTTTCCGAACAATAACTGACTTCCATTTCATCCTCCCTTCCTGCAAGCCACAGATGTCAACTTGAATGGTGAGTACAGTGTGGAATTTTTTCTGATAAATGAGGCACATTTTATAACTTCTTCATGAATACACTAGGAAAATTATTGGTGTTTCTGGTGATTTACACACATTGTACAGGCAGGGCTTTTTCAGAGGTGGCTGAATTACTGTGTGATGTTGGGGCTAAGGGTGGGTGATTACTGAATCAGTCCACTGATTGGTTGGGCATCGCCCTAGTGCCAGTAGCTTAGATAGAGTATAAAAAGGGCAGAAAAAGGCTGCTAAGCCTCCTTGCTTGCTTTTGCTGTCTTTTGCCTGCCATGTACTGTTTCTCCTCTACAATGCCTGTCTGCTGTGCTGCCCTGCCTTGGAGCCAGCCAACTATGGACTGAAGCCACTATCACTGTGAGTCAAGTAACCCTTTTCCCCCTTTAACTCTGGGTGTTGGGTATTTTGTCTCAGCAAGGAGAGAGTAACTAAGACAAGATCTTTACCTAGTTATATTTGTAAAGACCCTTTTCACACTCATAGCTTTCAGGGGGCATGTAGTGTCTTATAGTTCAATCTGGTGTCTTTTCTGAAATGACAAATTCCCATTTATTTCACCCCCCTACCTTTGATTTTTTGAGACAGGTCCAGGCTGGTCTTGAACTTGCTATATAGCCAGACTGGCTTCCAGCTTGTAATCCTTCTGCCTCAGCCTCCCTAACGCTGGGATTGCAGCATGCCTGGCTTAAGCAGATCCTTAATGCTTGGTTACCATGATATTGCCCATCCTAGGGGCACTTCCAGCTGTTCTTGTCTGCTGGTGTCCAGCAGTTCAAGTTCACAGGGTCGTGCTAAGTTTTGCCCTCTCAGGAGCTCAGGGCCAGGCTGGGCAGTCGCTCTCGTCTAGACAACCTGCTCTCCTGTGGCCCAGATCTGTGCCGTGCCTGCCTAGCATGGCTCCAGCCTGTGATGTCAGGCCTTGCTGCTCTTGGTGTATTAGCTTCTCCCTCGTTCCACATGCAGCAGCTATATTCATAGCCACCCCACACAGGGACATGTTCCCCCAGCGCTCGGGAGAAGGTATTCATGGCAGAGACAGAGCAGTCATAGCCTCCTACCTGATTTCCTAAAGTGGCTTAAAAACAACTTCCTATTGTCTTCTACTTCTTTTATGTGTCAGTTGCTGTTCACTTGGGCACCCCTTTTGTCTTCATATTCATTGTGGGTTTGTGGCCATTACAGAAAGTTTGTTCACCAGAGTTGGACTTAACCAACTGCCTTCTCCTCCGGATGCTCAGATTGTCGCAGCTTGGCCTGTAGTCTGTCTCTGCTCTGGCTGCCGCGTGCTTCTGCTGCCCAGCCCTCAGGTGCTCTCTGGCCCCTCACCAGCGTGGCTGGCCCACCTGGTTTTCCTGGCTGAGGGGTGGAGCCTGTGCCCTAATGCTGGTGGCTAGAGGTGGTATAGGATGTCCTTGCAGGGCCACATTGTGTTTCTTTTTAATATCATGAAGTCCCACTGATATTTTTAATTTAACTCTTTGATTTTCTGATGAATTCTAATTTTGTTGTGAAACAAAACTTATAGCTTGTTTTCTCTGTGAGACCCAAGGGTTTGTGTCTCCCCCGTGGTGCCACTCTTCCCTTATTCTTTCAGATCTTAGTTGCAGGTGATCTTTGGATCTTGCTCTCCTTACTGTGGAGAAGGGTTAGGTGGCAACACCTGATTTTATCTGGATGCCCTTTGCAGGTGACCTGAAGTGCCAGGCCCTGTGTCCTTGTCTTTGTCCCTGTCTGTGTAGTGGGCCCCAGTCCCTGAGGGCTCGGGCGCTGTCAGGTGCTGAGGGCTATGCAGCCAGTGTCCTCAGAGCTGTGGCGAAGACCCAGCCATAAGGGGTTGCTTTGGGCCTGGTGCTGGTCCACACTCATTGAGGGCCATGAGAGGAGACACAGTCACAGGAAGCAAGGCCAGTGGGGAGGGGTGTGGCTGCAGGGGGGGTTGGCCTGCAGGTGGAATTGAAGCCAGATCCACTTGAATTTTCATCTTGGCATTGTCTCTGCAGAGTTGTACAAACATTATTTTCTCCTTCTGAGCTATAACATGGGAGTTTTGGTGTGGATGTTCACGCCAGGACTGCTCAGGGCCCCTAAAATTCCCCTGTAAGGGTTCTGTTTCCTTTGTGCTTACTGATACACTGCTTTGTTTTTTGCCTTTAAAAAATTATTAGTGCATGTTCATTGTAAAATAATGGGTTTCATTATGTTAGTTCCATACATGCTGACAATGTGCTTTGATCAGATCCTCCTCCCTGACCGTCTCCTCACCCCAACCCCACCCTTCCCCTCGGCACTGCCTTCCACTTCCACGCCCTCCTTTACTGTACCTGAGTCCACACATGAGAGAGAAAAATGGACACTTGTTTTTCTGAGTCTGGCTTATTTCTTTTAGCATGGTGGTCTCCATTTCCATCCATTTCCCTGCAACAACAAGATTTTGTAATTCATGGCTCACTTCTCTTCCGTCAAGCACATGTACCACATTATCTTTGCTCACCTGTTGATGGCACCCGCGGGCTTCTATTTAGATTCTCGAGCAGCCCCATGCTATTTCCCATGGTGGCTACACTCATTTTCGTTCCATCAACAAGATGTAAGGGCTTCTTTCACCAACATCCTCATCAGCACTTGCTGGTTTTTGAGTTCTTGCTGCAGCCATTCCAGCTGGGGTGTATGGATGCTCAGCATAGTCTTGGTTTGCACTTCTTTCATGGTAAAGATAAATTGGTCATTTTTTTCATGTCTTTATTGGCCATCTGTACTATTTTTGATACATATCTGTCCTGTTTACTTGCCAGTTTATGGGTTGGATTACTTGTGGTGTTTTCTGAGCTCTTCACACATATTATAGACCCTGTGTCAGGGCAGTAGCTGGCACAAGTCTCTTCCTGCTGTTGGTTGTTTCTTTGCACAGACTGAGTCCTGTGCTCTGCAAAGGCTTTTCAATGGACGTGATCCCATGTATCAATTCCTGCTCTTATCTGCTGAGCTTGTAGGGTCCTTCTCAGGGATCTACTATCCATCCTCGTGTCTTCAAGTGCTTCCTTTCAGTTCCTGCTCTTATCTCCTGAGCTAGGAGGGTCCTTCTCAGGGATCCCCTATCTATCCTAGTGTCTTCAAGTGCTTCCTTTAGTAGTTTTCAAGTATCAGTTCTTTGAGATGTTTCAGGTTGACTTTGTACAGAGTAAAAGAAAGATAACTGGTTTCTGTCTTCTACAGGTGGGTGTCCAGATTCCCCAGCACTGTTTGCTGAAGAGGCTGTCTTTTTACCAGTGTTTGTATGTTTTTGGCTCTATAGCTGTAATTGTGTGGGTTTATTCCTAGGTCCTCTATTCTACTGGCCTGATTCTATTTTTATGCCATTATCATACTGTTTTATTAAAATGCCTTCATAGTATAGTTTGAAATGTGTACTGTGATCCCTCCAGCATTGTTTCTCCAGAATTATTTTGGCTGTTTAGGATCTTTTGTGCTTCCTATGCATACTTTAGGATTTTTGTTCTAGTTATGTGAAGAATTCCATTGGTATTTTGATGGGGATTGCTTTGAAACTTGTAGATGGCTTTTTGGTGCAACCATTTAAAAAGTATTAATTCTCAAGTTGGATGTGGTGGTACACACCTGTAATTCCAGCCCTTGGGGACCTGAGGCGGGAGGATCACTGGAATTTGGGGTACATGATGAGTAGCCTAGTTCTATGCCAGTCTGAACTGCACAATGAGACCCTATCTCAAAAGAGAAAAAAAATCTGCAGCTCCACAAACATGAGAATTTCCACCTTCTAGTCTCTTCTTTAGTTTCATACTTTTAATTTCAGTTTCTTAATTTTCATTATGAAAAACCATTTTCCACCTTGCTTATTAGATTCATTGTTTATTTATTTATGAGCTCTTTTCCAGAATCCTTTAAACAAATAAACCCTCAAGAACCCTGAGGACCTGGCCTGGGGCCACCTGCCTTGGGAATGGTGTCTGAGGGGGCCCTTGGGTGCTGTGAGCCCAGCCAGAGGGGTCTGTGCTGGGATGACAAGGGCTGCTGCAGCAGGAGCCAAAGGCGCTGACTGCTGACTTCAAGCAGTTCGAGGGCCTAGAAGATGAAGCTGTGTGTCCAGAGCTGGGGGAACAGGGGAAGTGAGGTGGCTGTGGGCCCATGTCTGCTTGACCAGAGAACTTTGAAGTTGGTTTGAAGATGGCTTGGAGGAAGAAGACACACCTGAGGGGTGCCTGACCTTGAGGCTAGGGCAGTAGGGACAGCACTGCTGGGGACCTTGCCCATTCCATATGCCCCTGTTTTTTCTTTTTGAGACAGGGTCTCGCTATGCAGTTCAGGATGCCCTTGAACTCACTGTGTAGCCCAGGCTAGCCTCCTTGAACTCATAGTGATCCTCCTGCCTCAGCCTCCAGAGTGCTGGGATTACAGGCATGCACAACCACGCTCCCTCTACAGCTTCTCAGAACCCACTGACACCTTGAGCTGAGACACATGGCCTTGGGAGTGGGCTTTCTGCATACATGTGGTGGTTTCCTTGACTGCTTGTGGGGAGTTCTGCTTGTTAGCCTCTCTTCTCTTCTGGGGCTCAGGGGCTCTGTATGTGGTGGTGCTAGAGATGGAGTCTTGCAGCCCACAGCAGACCAGATCTGCATGTACAAGCAGGCGGAGAGTCTGGGGCAGCTTCCACACCAGTGTGCAGGTGAGGCTGATGGCAAAGGACTGGCATGACCCTAAAGGGGCACAGGAGAGGCTCCCAGACAGAGGCTAGGACAGGGCCCAGCGTTGCTGGCTCCTCAGCTTCCAGGGGTTTAGGAGGTCAAGACAGATTTACAGAGAATAGATTCTGTGTGAGAACCTATGTGTGGTGTGTGTATGCACAGGTGTGTAGCTTTCCTCTCAATTTGCTACCATGCACACAAATACATACAAGCTATTTTATACACACATGCATATGTAGTTGGCCCTTCCTGTTGGCAGGTTCTGCATCTGTAGATGTCACCAACTGTGGGTTGAAAATATGCAAAAAAGATCATCTGTCCTGAACATGTGCAGACATTGATTCTTGTCATTCATCCCTGAACAGTGTGACAGCCATTTGCCCAGCACTCACGTTATGTTAAGGTGTTGGAGTAACTTAGAGAGGAGTCACAGTACATGGGAGGGCGTGTGCAGGTGAAAAGCAAATCCTCCACCTTCTAGAGAAGAGTCTTGACCCTCTGGGGTGTTGCCATCCATGGGGGTCTCAGAAGCTGTCTTCAGCAGAGTCTGAGGGCTGGCCATACGCATGGGCTGCTGTTGGCACCACAGGTAGTGACCAGTGTGTGGGTAGGTGGAGGAGGTAAGTGGTCTGGTCTAGGGCAGGACTGTCAACCTGTCCCATTTTGTAACTAGGGGACACTGGGCAATGTCTAGAGACATTTCTGCTCGTCACATTTGGGGTTGGAGGATGGAGCAGGATTTCGTGGGTAGCATCCTGCAATGCCTAGGCCTCAATAACACAACAAAGAGCTGTTCATCCCTGAGGCTGAGACGTTGCCTAGGGCTGAGGTTGTTCATAACAAGCTAAAATATCTAATGACCCAGCATTTCCTTTTGATTATGAAATTTTTTAAACATGTCAAACACTCAGAACTAGTACATGTGAACTGCTTATTAAAGGGCATGAAACACACCAGCTGCGTTCCTAGGGACAGTTGCAAAGCCCCTGCGCCCCACAGTGGCCCTTTCTCCTGTCCACTGCTGCACTCAGATTGCACACCTAAATGTCCGAGGAGGGTGCACTGTGCTGGAGAGCCCTTCTAAGCGGTGGTCTTCTCTGCTTGTAGGTTGCACGCCATTTCCCACAAGTTTGAGCAAAACCATGGCGTGGAATAATTACCTCAGTGAAAGCATTGCCATTTTCTGAGTAATTTACATTTCCTTCAGGCAGCAGTCTAAAATTTAAAAAGTGTTTAAAATCTGATTGAGGAAAGGAAACCAAAGGTAATGGTTTGCAAGTTTGCAAAGATGGCATTTTTCAGGTGCAGAGATACTTTCTGTAGTGACCAGAACAGCACCGAGAGCCTGTCCTTAGCTCTGTGGTGCCAGTGGTGTGGAGCTGTCTGCACCTTCCCTCCTCCCTCACGGCGCCACGAAGCCTCTGGTCCCAGCATCCTTGGAAGACATTTCCTCCATCTCTGCATCATTTTTCTGAGCCAGGCTGTTTCTGTGGCAACGGTTAGATTGAAAGATGAGTGGAGTGTGGAGGCAAGGCTAGAGTGAGCTGCCCGGGAGGTGGTGTGTGTCCCTGACGTCACCCTCCGGGCGTCTGGATAGGACGATTTTGGCTACTCCCATTCAGGGCCTCTGTCCAAGGCCGTTTATTAGCAGGGCTTCCAGGGTCTGGAGAGCTCTGAAATTGACCTCCTCTGCTCCCCTGTTCCCTTCCCCCGCTCCCACTGACTTCCTCTTTCCCGGCCCCTTGCCTGATCTGACTCCGGACTGTGGTTCAGCATGCATTGCCGGATTCCAGTGTGTCTCGGGGTGCTCTTCTGCCTGGTTATCTGGGAGGGAAGGGAAGCATGGCAGCGATTCACTTGATGTCTCCGGTGCTGTGAAGTCCTGTCTTCCCTCTGCACAGATACTGACTATGCAGAAATTTATCGAGGCGGATTACTATGAACTAGACTGGTACTATGAAGAATGCTCGGACGGTAATTATGGCCTCTGAGAAAGCTCGCGGGGTGTGTAGAGGCATTGTCTTCCTGGGGGGCTGGGGAGGCAGGCAGAGGGGAGGACCGGAACTGGCTGCCAGCAGGCATGGATGGCTCCGCTGGTTTCCAGGGCCTGGGAGGAGACGGCAGGTGGGCAGGGCTCTGACACCGGCACTCCTGAGGGGCATGCACAGTGGTTTGCTCTGAGGGGAGGTAGTAGTTGGTGTGCTGGGCTTGCAAGGTTAGTGCTTGTGTGGACTGGCATGAGACGTGAGTCGGTCAGTGTGTTGTTGATGCATGTGTGTGCAAGTGTTAGTGTGTTAGCTGTGCTCTTTGCACTGGGGGTTCAGTGATTAGTAGAGGCCCCTGGGCATCAGCAGCAGGCCTGGACAGTCTGCCCTTTCTTGAGCACAGACTGGGGGCTTCAGGGGCCTTGGGAGAGAGGCAGATGCAGCTTCCCACTTAGCGCGTGATTTGAATGGCTCTTGCAGTTGAATCTGGCAGAGACTGGGCTGGAGGCGTGGGATGAGGCAGGGGAGAATGTGTCCTCCTGTGGCTGTCTGGATTTGTGCAGAGAGGGTGTGGCACATTCTAGAGGAGGCTGCGTGGCTGGAAGCTGAGTGGCTGGACAGGTCTCCCAAGGCTCTGGTACAGGGAAGATGTTCAGTGACCTCTGGATAGGATGGTGGAAAGATCTCAGCTTCTACTGTGCTGGGCCTCAGCACTGTGTGCTACACAGGGGATCTGTCCTTTCAGTTTCTTCCTGAGAATGACCCTCAATCGCAAGCCTCTGCTGAGAATTATATACACACTCAGGGGCTCTTTCCCGGCGGTGCTCTGTTCCTGCCTCACGTGAGCATTTACAGGGAAGGTAACTGCTTTTTAATTGAATCGCAAGTTTCAGTCTGATCCAGCTGTGGCTATATATCTGATAACCCAAATGATGTAACAACTGGGAACTGGCCTAGTTAGTGAGCAGAGGAGCTGCCCTCTGATCTGCAGATTTTTGCCTTGACTGTGAGCTCCAGGAGAAATGTGCCAAGAAGCTTTGCTATGGTCCCTCTGCGTCCTGTAAGGAAGACATTGCTGTGAGGGGTTGGAGTGCATCTCTAAACATCTTAAGTATAAGGACAGTGGGAAGCTCTCAGGGTCCTGAGGGGGAAGGATGAATGGATTGTTTTTCCTTTCAAGCGGACCGATTTGGGAAGTGCTCTCATCCTGCTGCCTAACCCCTGCACTTGTAGGCCTGCTTCTCTTGCGAAACCATCACCATCCTCTCTGGTTTCCTTGGTGATGGGTGACTCTGAATCCTCAGTAACTTGTGGAAGTGATTGAGCACCTCAGCTCCAGGGCGGTGCCTGTCCTGGGCCTGAGGGTGCAGTGGGTGTGCCAGGCCCCTCCTGTGCTGGCTGCCCTGGAAGTGGGAGAAGGTTGCTTAACATGGATCCAAGTGCTGCTGGTCTAGTCCTTTTTCCACACGGGAAGAAAGCCAGCCACTCCCTCTGCTCAGCTGGAGGGCAGAGGAAGCCTCTGAGGTGGGTGTCCATCCCCTCAGGTTCTCAGTGGAGTCTCTTGGCCCAAGCAACCCTGATTTCTCCTTTCCTAAGAGCAAAGGCAAATGGAATAGGAGCAGGCTCAAGAGTGCAAGGACTACTCAATGCTGATTGCTGTTACAGTCTGGATGTGTGTGGAGCAGAAACCTTGTCCTTTCATCTCTTTCCTATTGTTGGGTGAAGGGGAGAAAACTATTGGGAGTTTACTGGGACAACTGGCATTTTCGTAATTCCACTTAAAGACAGGTAGAAAACCGGGATGCAAGGGACTGAGGCCAGAAATAATCTGTCAGGAGACCGCACAGGGGGCATTTCTTGTGTGTACTGACTTTGTGGGTACCAGTGTGTTCATTTCTAACTAGCTGGGTTCCCTCTTGGCCTCGGGCAGGTTTGTCTGGAAGGGGGACTTGACCTTTTAGATGCAGATCTTTTTAATTGCAAATCAGCAGACACAGCCTTGCTTTGTCTCCATTATCATTTAGCCTTTGAATCAATATTGAGGGAAACTTGTAAGGAACTTTCCATGCTGATAACAAAAGGTGAGTCAAATGCTTTGGAAAAGATGCAAATTCATCATTTATGTCAACTGCAAACTATAAAGTTAGCAATGGGAAAGTAAGCGTGTAGGTGGGAACAGATTCTGTCCCTTTGGGACCCTCTGTAAAGACTGGGTGGAGTGAAGGGGTTGTGCTCCTGGCCCTGGAGACTTGGGAGAGCTTTGGTGTTGATCACCTCTCTCCCTTTTGGTTGGGTCCCCATCTCTGACCCTTGCACCCTGATAAGACCCCATGGGGGTAACTAAGGCATGGGACAGGAGCTATAACAACTAGAGAAGTTGGAGGACGTTGATTGCTCAGTTCCTTGAAGTAACCGGTAGAGGTTTGAAGCGGCCAGCTATGGGCATAGGATGCAGAGCAGCAGCCTTCCAGGACTCACACCGTATCAGCAAGGCAGGCAGCTGCCACACTGGCGTCAGCCCCTTGGGTCACTTGAACTGTCACTTAGGCGTGTCCCATCTCTAGCCAGGACCTTTAGACCTTGACCAATCGTAGGGAATGAACTCTCCCTCCCCACCCTGAGTCCTGAGGAATCTCCTGCTTCCAGTGTGTGTCCAGAGCTCTGCCCAGGCTGGCGGAGAGCACACAGAGGGCTGGAGGAGTTACAGCTTAGGAAGTCTTGAGTCTTCCCCTGTTTCTGCAAGTCACTGGGAAATGGTGCCAAGCAGTAGCAAGAGGGCCCTGCCTTTCTGTGCGGTCCTGCAGAGGGTAGAGGATGGGAAGAGCAGCCTGCCTGTGCTCCTGCCTGGGTCCTGTACGTGGCCATGGTCTGGGTGCCTCTGGGGGTAAGATGGCCATGTGGATGGGACATCCATGGAGACAGATGTGGTGCACAGACAGTGAAAGCACGTGGTCAGTAATGAGGGCTCAGCCAGGGCTTAGTTTATTTCCTCAGAAGCAATACTACTTGTCAGTTCTTAAAAAAAAAAAAAAAAAAACCTTTATTTTTCAAAAGCAAGTGCCCTTTTGAGCGAGGTGTGGACTGTGACCACCATTCCCTGCCCTGTCTTCTCTGTTGTCAGCCTGATCTCCTCCCCACATGTTCTCCCCATCCTGGGTTGCAGATTTCAGGGTTGAGCAGGAGGTGGCCACTCTCTTACGGGTTTTCAAGACAAGGAAACTGAGCCACAGTTGTGGCTCTGTGACTTGCTCCTCTGTGAGGGAAATTGCAGTAATAGGCAAGGACAGTCCTGTTCTTCACTCTATGGCAGGGCCTCTGAAATGGCACCTAGGTAAGGTGGCTAGCTCCCAGTTGCGGTTTGTTAGAGGTGTCATGAGCATGAGTTAGGAGGCTGGTAAATTTCCCTACACTTTGTTTTCTAAGTGTCACATGATGCAAATGGACCTCTAGCGTTTGATCTTGTGTTTATCATGTGACAGGCCCTTGCTTGCAGGTGGAGGTTGACTTCAGCTTCTCCAGCCATAGCACTGCCTCTGATGGCTGTTCAGGTGATGTTTTTTTAAAAAGGAATTAAATATTCCAGGCACAGTGGCACACAACTATAATCTCACCATTCTTGGAGGCTGAGGATCAAAAGTTTAAGACCCTGTTTCAAAGTAGAAAACAAAAAGATGGAGATGTCGCTCAGTGCAAAGGCCCTGGGTTCAGTCCCCAGTAACACAAACCACACACACACACACACACACACACACACACACACACACACATGCACGCATGCACACACAGGAATTCAATGTAAATAGTTTTGTAGTGAGACTGTTTTAGTTTAGAGTAAGCCTTTATCACCAGCCTTAGCAGAGATAGTGTCTTCCCTACATGGAGAAGCCCAGGACTAGGGAGTTGACAGGAGCACTCAGCACCCAGGTTTGTTTATTTAAGGGGAAAAGCAGGGTCCTCAGAAAGGACCTCCCTCCCTTCTAGCTCTGCTGTGGATTACAGACAATTGGGATGCAAAGGAAGAGGTGCGGAGAGCTGCAGAGGAGCAGCCAGGAGTGAACAATGGACTCATGAAGAGGAAAGGAGAAAAAGTCACAACCAAGCGTAGACAGCCAGCTAATAAGTGGGAATTGGGTGGGAGTGAAAAATTCAGTATTTATCTTCCATTTTGACAAATGATCAAGGCAAGATTACTATAACTAGTGACCTCAGAATGTGTCACCACCAGTCACTTTTTTTTCCTCCACCCTGAGGAACAACCTGAGGGCCATTACACTGAGCTATATCCCCCCTTTTATATTTTACTTGGAGACAAGTTCTCACTAAATTGCCAAGCTGCCTAGCCTGAGCTCAGATTTACTCTCCTCCTTCCTCAGCCTCCCCGAGCACTGAGATACAGGTGTGCACCGCTACACCAGGCCACCACCAGACAATTACAGAGGGAAAGAGAGGAACCGTACAGTGCAATGTCACCCAAACTGGGGGCTAAGTCAGCGCCAGTGGGGATGGCTTAACTGGCAACAGGTGCTCCCGTAAGGTGCACTGGAAGAAAAGCCGCACCTTCGGGGCTCTGGCCAGAGCTCCTGAGCCCATCTGTCATCAGGAGACATCAGGCCCATCCAGTGGGAGGAACCAGCCACCAGTAAGTGGCCAGTGCGTTCAGAACGCCACTGTCTTGAATTCAAAGACCCAGAAGCTGTCCTAGTTATTTAAGGTCACCAAGTTCGGTGGGACTGACAGTTGTGAGTTTCTGCTGTCCAAGGTGCTTTTGGGACAACTGACTTGAAGGAGATCTCATTAAGGTCTTCAGATTGGATCAAAGCGCTACCTGGTTGCTGAGAAGGAGAAAGCCAGATGTGGAAGGGTTCCCTTGGGGAATCTGAATGAGAAACATTCGGGAACTTTTTTGCCTTTCACATAACTTTTCTGTAAATCTCAGCTAAGTCCAAAGAAATTCAAAATACTCATTGTTCGGTATTAGTGGAGGGCTACAGGGGTTTATGGTAGTATTTTTTAACGCTTTTTGTATATTTAATTATCTTCATGATTGAAAGTGGGGAGGAAATCCTAAATATCATATCCTAGGTGATTATCATATTATACTATATATGTGGTCTTGGACTTTATTTAAGGATGCCCTCAATCTGAATTAAAGGATGAGTATAAGCAACTTGCTCTAAGTGAAATCACTAGAGTGCTGTTTTCAAATGTGTGGAGTCAGCTTTGGTTTTGTTCCTGTAGCTCATGGCCTAGTGTAGTACCCTACCTATCCCATAACCACTTGATACTTGCTGCATGGACGGTGTGCATGTTGGGTCTTTCCTCCCTCTCCTTCTCTCCCCAGAGCTCAGAATAACCCATTCTCCCATTTGGAAGACCTGATATACATACTTAGTGTCTTTTGAATTACTTAACAAGCCTAATTTGGTAATATATATTGAAGTTAAATAATTTTATCTTACTGAGTGTGTATTTTAAAAAACATAGTTTTGTTTTGTTTTTTTTTTTTGCAGTACTGGGGATCGAACTCAGGACCCTGCGCTTGCTAGGCAAGCGCTTATTCCACTGAGCTATATCCCCAGCCCCAAAAACATAGTATTTAAAGCATATATATTTTTATAAAATGCAACTTTTGAACTCCCTACCTGAGAATTCTACTAAAGCTTTTTTCCCTATTGCCCACATAGAACACATCTTTAACATGGTAAAATATAGCAATTTTGCTTTCAGGTCCCAAAAATTTAGCCAGAGAATGCATATGTCTAGAGGTATTAATTTTTAAGTAAAATCCTATTGATAATCCTGTTTTTTCCCAGAGGTATTTGTTCACAATCTTGTATCAATCTGCATGGAGTGGCAGTTTCACTTAGTAGACATTTAGCTGTTAAGCAGAATTCTCAGCCACAGGATTCCAGGCTGAGTAAGCCCTTGCCCTGACCTTGTGTGAGTCCCTTTGATGACAGCCTCTGCTAAGCTCCTCCGTACTTACCCGGCACAGGTGAGTGGCCAGAGAGGCAGAGCAGGTCGCTTGGTGTTGTGTGTAGGAGCAGAGAGACCTGTCAGTGTGTCACCAGGCGAGGGCAGAAGCCTGGGGACCACAGAGTGCTCTCTGGGGGGCTGAGCAATCAGCCTGGCCCTCCATGCTGCTGGCAGAGTCAGGTGACACAGTGGAAGTGAGGTCAGGATACACCTTGAAGTGGTGGACTCCTATTTGGCTTTAGATTTTTTCTTTGTCTTCTTTAGTAGCTGGGAAGGATTTTTTGAATTTTTGGAAACAGATTTAAGGTGAGAACAGCATTTATAAGGTGCAGATTAAAGCAGGAAAAATGTGACACATCACTGCCAAGGGAGGACAGTTGTGCTGAGCTTGGCACGGTGGCGCCTGCCTCTCTTTCTGGCTCTGTTGGGAGTCAGAAAGCCAATTCCTTCACCAAGTGCGGCCAATTCAGAGGCGCCTGATTCCCAGGCTCATGCGTGTCCACAGGAAGGCCCCAGCTGGGCTGTGGGGCAATCCTGCCTACGTGCCTCCAGCCCCACCTCTGGGCAGGTGGACCTACGCCAGACGCAGCTGTTATTTCCCTGTGCAGTGGCTGTGAAACTTGCAGGACGGTCCCATTGCTGCTGTTCCTAGGGGTTGGGAGGGGGGAAGTGGGCGTGGGGAGCCCAGCCTGGTGGTAGAGAGGCTGAGGCCCTGCCCTGCTGGCCTGGCTCCTCCCTGGGTGGGTGGTTCTGGGCAGGGCCACCACTCGGGCAGGTGCCTCACCCGCCCCACCCTACTCAGAATCCTGCCTGTGATGCTGGCAAGTAGCTCTGCTCACACTTCTGCATGCCAGTGACCTAGGGCATGTCCCAGCACGTGTCCCATGGGCCTGGGCCCCAGGGCTCCTTGGGGCAGGTGGCCAAGTGCTCTCCCAAGAATCACCCTTTAGGGTGATGTTCCAGCTTTGGCGTCTTGTGAGCAATGTCCCTGAGAGACGCAGGTGGGGAGGAGGAATGCTTTGAATGTACCTGCCAGGAGGAAGAGAGGAAGCCGGCCTGTGAGCAGCATGACAGCCTGGACTTGGTGGAAGAGGGTAACTGCTGTGGACTCCCAACATACCCTTTCTGGTTTGCTGCTCTGGGTCAATAGATGGCTTTGCATCTGGCTTTGGTGGCTTAACTGGGGTCTGTGAGAGTGGCTGTGTGCCATGCCTGTTGCAGACTCCTTGGGTGGCTTTGCATCTGGCTTTCATGGCTTACCTGAAGTCTCTGAGAGTCACTGTGTACCATGCAGTTGCTAGCCCTTGCTGGTGTTTTCCTCTGTAGTGTTCCAGCTTTGTGTTTTAAGAGTTAAAGTCATTTTATTACAGTTGAATAGGTTCTAGGAAGTTAATGGACTCAAGAATGAGTCATTAGTAAATAAAACATATTTTTTGTCCCACCATGTCTATTTAAAAATTATTAATCACTGACTTGGAATAGGGAATTCTTCTTTCTAACTTAGGGCTGCCTTTGAAATTGCCAGACAGCACTGTGTTGGAGGGCTGCTCTTTTGGGAGGCTGAACTCCAAGGGTGCTGGGTACTGGGAATTTCCCAGGGGCTTCAGGGCGTCACCTGCAGGCCAGAGAAGGGTTATTTAAACTGTGACGACACAGATGTAACAACAGTCAGAGTAACTTTTCACCATTTTTCTAGGATGTCCTGTTTTCATGTATCAGGATAACTTTTATTTTCAAAAGTATGTATAACCAGCCATATCATGAAAGTGTTTTTCTCTTGAAATTACTGCCCTGAAAATATTATTGCTACTTCACCACCCAGACAGCTAAGCATGTTTTATTGGAAGAGGGGCCCTGGGGGTAGGGTGCCAGGGCCAGCTGAGACAGCAGTGTCTGCTCTTCTTACCCTTCCCAGAGAGGACAGCCCAGTCTGTGTCGCCTGCTTCTGGAAGGTCGCACATGCAGAATGCTGCTGATCTTGGGTGCAGTGTGCCTGCCGTTCCATCCCTGCTTTCCTGTTCCTGTTCTTAGGTCAGACCCCGCAGGGCTGAATTGAGCCAGGTGGCTAGGTAGGCAGAAGTCAGGGTGGACAGCCTGTTTGGAGGCCTGAAGCCACTGGTATATATGGCAGCAGTGAGCAGATGACAGGTAGAGGCACGAGACCCGCAAGGACAGGCATGCATTGGGGTCTGAGGGTGACCAAGAGCTGGAGGCCAGCCCAGGCCTGACCCATCTGTGTCCTGTCCTCAAAAGCTCCTCTGCTCCCTGCATGCTCGTACTGACCATCCCCAGCCCTTGGGTCTCAGTGGTGCGGTGTGCAGCCCGGGTGAGGTGAGCGAGAGACTATGAAAGGCAGGCGAAGCTGAGCTCCGTGGTTCTGAATTTAAGGTCACTCATGATACTGAGCAGCACATGGAGCCTGGTTAAGGGAAGAAAAGAATTATGCTGCACACATTTCTCTCACATGAACACACTCATGTACACACTCCACGTACCTGTGCTTGTGTTTTTGACTGATTGAGGGGAGAGCCAGTGAGTGCTGAGCACTTGCTCTGTGGACACCATTTCAGGTACTTTGTGTGGGTTTATGAATTGAGTCCTATAGCAACCATACATATGAAGCATGTTCTCATTCCATTTGATAATTTACAGGAGGAAAGCCAAATAATTCTAAAGCCACCCAGCTGGTAGTGGCTGCAGCCCATGTGGCATGGCTGTTGGGCTCAGCACTGACCTGTGACCCCAGCCAGGTATCCTCTGAGGGAGTTCCGGGCAGCAGCATGGAACTGCCCTGGACATGTGTTGGAATTGCACGTTCTGCAGCTGTGCTGGACCTGTTGAATCTGATGTTGGGACAGTCTCTGGTTTTGACCCACCGAGGTGGTTCCTGCATCCCACGCATGTTGTTTCGGCCCCACGGAGATAGTAGTGTCCTCTTGTTACAGGCTTGCAAGGGCCTCGCTGTGTGTGCTGCACTGTGGCCAACAGTTCCATTTGCTTCCTCCCTTTTCTGTCCCCCTCTCTCCAGAGAAGCACTCCTAGCTGTCCTGCGGTGATGCCATCCCAGGATTTCCAGGACAGTGCCCCCAGAGGAGAATCACTTCCCTGCCAGTGTGCTGCTTTTCTTTGTGCACTGGCACCAACTCACGCTTTAGATTTGCTCCTGGTTAGAGGGAGAAAGGAAAGCAGGCAGTCTGCAGTGCGCCCCTGGAAGTGGGGTTCCTCAATCCTGGGAGCCAGCACCAGGACCCTGTGACTCCACCCTTGCCTGGGTTGCGGGGAGCAGGCATCACCTCATTCCCGCACGGGCTTTGGGCTGAGGACTAAAGGACAAATCAGTATTTGAGTTGCCCTGATGCTGTGGGTGCTGGGTCACCTTGTGGGTGGGTGCTGGGCACTTGTGACCTTGTGTGTTTAACCTTCAGAGCAGACACTGCACAAATGTCATTCCTGAGTGCACTCCAGACCCTGAGGCTCCTCTGGGGCCTCGTGCAGGTCCCTGGCTAGATGCACAGAGTGTTACCTGCTCCAACTTGGGGTCCCCCTGCCCACACCAGGCTCTTGCTGATGGAGCTCCAGGCCCCTCTTAGTCCATCCCACACGTTATCTCATTTACTCTGGCCCATTGCTGGGGCCAGCTGAGGCAGCAGTGTCCTGTTCTTCCTGCCCGTCCCAGAGAAGACAGCCCAGTCTGTGTTGCCTGCTCCTGTAAGGTCGCACATGCAGAACGCGGATGATCTTGGGTGCAGTGTGCCTGCCGTCCCTTCCCTGCTTTCCTGTCCCTGTTCTGGGCTTGGACCTGGCGGGGCTGAACTGAGCCAGTGGCTGGGCTGGCTGAAGTCAGGGTGGACAGCAAAACCTGAGGTTTGTCGTGGAGACAGGCCCCATGCCATGTGCTCTCTCTGGTATCTCCCAGGCACTCCTGTGCAGGTGCCACCTGCTGTAGGGAGTTGTAGAGCTAGTGACCAGTGTGCTCCAAGCTGGCCTGGGAGAAGTGGGGTTTGCAGGGGCTGCTAGGGCTCACTGTGAGCTCTCAGCACAGACCAGGGCATCAGCACTGAGTGTCCTGCTCTGCTTGGGGCAGCATGGGCCTTCTGCCTGGGGTGTTCTCAGTGGTGGAGCATGAGCCATGCACTCACCCACATGTGTGCCACAGCAGCCCAGCCTGTCATGGCTCAGCCTGGCATGTCTGTGGGCGGGTGAACGGGTGAAGGCAATGTGTACACACAGTGGAGTACCATGCTGTCGTAGAGAGGGGTAAACTCAAGTCATTGTAGGGAAACGGGTGCAGCTTGAGACCACAGTGTTAAGTGAAATAAATCAGACACACAGCTAAAATGTGACGTGTTTTCTCTTACCTGAGAAACCTGAAGTGTAAATGCAGAGCAGAATGACAGATAGGTTGTAGGAGACAGGGAGTTGGTCTTGTGCAGATGGGAAGGGGACCAGGAGACAAAGGTGGGAGGGGAAGTGGAGGAGAAAGTGAAGCCGTGTGCTGTCCATGCACCAGGACAGCACCAGGACGTGAGAGGTGGGTCATTGTGTATTGCAAACATGGACTGATGAAAATGAAGTGAATTTGGAAGAGTATCTCACCTGCTCAATAGAGAAAGAAAGACGCTAGCGGGCACAGGGAGCCTGGTCCCGCACGGCTTGGGCTGGCCAAGCTCTCCTCTGGGCCCGCAGGGGAAGTTAGGTCTGGCTGGGGGAGAACAGTTGCATGCAGCCTGCTGGGCCCAGAGGTTGCCATGGCCCAGGCCCCTGCCTGGTGATGCATGATCCATAGCCCAGAGCAGCATGAGCCAGCATGCTTCTCCTGCTGGGATGGGGGTACTAGCGTCACCTCAAGGCTGAGCCTGGGCCGTGCTCATGGGTGAGCTCTGTCTTTTAGGTTCTGCTCACCTTTGAGCCTGTCCCCTGTTCCCAAGGACTCGCCTGGCACATCCTGCTTGCTAATGTGTGCGTGCATGTGCTTTCTGAATAGGCCAGGAGGGAAGGATTTGTATATTTACTCAACAGGTGGGAATTAAGATCTGGGCTGGGGATCACACAGCCCAGGGCCTCCAGGAATAGCTCTGAGACCAGGAATAGCACAGATTCTTTGGGTCCAAAGGGGGACAATAGTAAAACTCTCCTTATGGGGTAGCTATAAAGGAGTGAGGCACACACCACCCGGAGCCAAGTGCCAGAGACTGGCAAGTGCTCATGTGAGCCACTTGGTTATCGCCTCATTAAATTCCCTGGTGGTAAATGGCCTCTGCAGGTCAATACACACGTCCCAGTCCAGGGTGGGGTGACTGATGGCAGCATCCAGCCGACCTGACTTCGGTGCAGAGTCCAGTCCTCGTCCTTGGACGGGCCCTTGGCTTCTGTTTTGATTGCTAAGGAGGGGTTCTGTTTGGGCTGTGGGTTGTTTTAGTTTGCACTATAGCTGCCCAGTGACAGTTACTCCGGTTATTCTCTGCCTCTTCAATAACATATGCTGGTGCTGCTCCCCACCCCCCCAGCAAGGACCTGTGCCAAGGAAATCTCCACCTTGCCGTCTTAGCCATGGCACTGGGAGCAGCCAGAGAAATGGGGCCGGGGCTGGGTTGTGCTGGGCTCTGCGCCTGTAGGGGTAGCTCGCTCCCAACCCGACGCAAGGACTGGGTGCCACACGACTGTGGGCAGCAAATGCCACGGAGACTGCAGTTTGAATGGCTGGGTCCTGGCCCCGCTGCTGTCACAGAGTGTAGCACCTCTACCCAGGAGTGGTGGCTTGGGGAGTGTGGGGCACAGGGAAGAGGAGCAGCTTCCCACTCGCAGGAACCGTAGCTCCCTAGTGATGTCTTCTGGCATCTGTGGCAGTGCTAGTGATGTCCTGCTTCTCTTTTTTTGTTGTTGTTTTTTGAGTGTCACCTATGTTTCCAATTAGAAATAAGCAACTGCTGTTGACGGCACTGAGGTGGCCTAAGCACAGCTGAGCCAGGCCAAGGGCATGAAAGAGTGTTTTGACACCTTTGACATTGCTCGTGCTGTCATGGCCAGAACATGGCGTGGTTAGGCGTGTTGGTTTGTGAGTTGCTTGGTAGCTTAAAATATTGAGGTATATTTTACAGGTATACGGTTCAGCCATTTTGCATGGGTAGTTTGATGGTTTTCAGTGAATTTGTTGGGTTGTGCAACCATCATTGTCATTCAGATGTAGGATCGCCCCCACCCCGAGATCCTTCACACCTGTGTGCAGTGAACTGGTCCTCTCCCTCCATCCTAGGCAACCACAAGTCCACTTCCTGGTTCCGTAAGTGGGCCCAGAAGCATGTGGTTCTTTGTGTCTGGTTTGTATAGAGCGCAGGGATTTTGAGGTGCACTGGTGCTGAGTACTGCATTCCTCAGGTGGCTCGTTAGCACTCTGCCTTGTGGCCAGACCACATTTAGTCATTCACTCATCTCTGGAAAGACATTTGCTTCTGCTCTTTGGCTGTAAGGAATAATGAACACTTGGGTACTAGTTTCTATGTGGACATAGGTTTTCATTGCTCTCAGGTAGCTCCTTAGACTTTGAAAGGTCTCTGTGATTGGGGGCATGTTGTCTGATTTCCCAGAGCCTCAGTTTCCCTGTTATGAAATAGAGGGTAAATGTGTTTAACACACTCAGAGCAGAGAGAAGAGGTGCTGAAGCCTGAGTCCCAGCAGCGCTGGGAAGACAGCCCCCATCAAAGTCCCTGCCCAGCCGGTGCCACATAGGAGGCTGGCGTGCACACAGGGTGCCAGTGGCTGGGGGCTTTCTTGCTGCTGGGTGTGGAGGAGCAGGCCATTGCCAGGTAGGAAAGCAGGAAGGATGTTTGACACAAGGAAGTGCCCATGGTGAAGTCCCAGGGGGAAGCAGGTGTGGGGCTGGTGAGGCAGGAAAGGCAGGCCGGGCCAGCGGAGGATGGTCCCTGGGTCCCTGCATGCCTATGTGTGGAGGCTGCCTTGTGGAGGAAGAGGCCAAGCAGGGGAAATGTTTCTGTGGAATGTGAATGGGTTCAACCAAGTACAAACAAAGCATGTCTGTTTTCTCTTGCCTGGAAACTTGGCATGGACGATGACTCACTGGAACTTTATGGGAGCTTTGTGGCTGTGGCTCCCAGGGTTTGAATCTCCACCCACGCCTGGTGAGCAGGGTGCAGAGTAAGTATTAAGGAAGCTCACTTCCTGGAGAATAAGGACCAGGTGGAAGACAGCCTTTGCATACTGATGGTGTCTGGGTCTAGTCACTGAGTAAGAGTGCTAATCTGTGGGCTGTGGTCACACAGAGCTAACCCACAGGCTGTGGTCACACAGAGAGTGCTAACCCATGGACTGTGGTCACACAGAGAGCACTAACCCACGGGCTGTGGCCACACAGAGAGAGCTAACCCACGGGCTGTGGCCACACAGAGCTAACCCACGGGCTGTGGTCACACAGAGAGCGCTAACCCACGGGCTGTGGCCACACAGAGGGAGCTAACCCATGGGCTGTGGCCACACAGAGAGAGCTAACCCACGGGCTGTGGCCACACAGAGAGCTAACCCACGGGCTGTGGCCACACAGAGAGCTAACCCACGGGCTGTGGCCACACAGAGAGAGCTAACCCACGGGCTGTGGCCACACAGAGAGCTAACCCACGGGCTGTGGCCACACAGAGAGAGCTAACCCACGGGCTGTGGCCACACAGAGAGAGCTAACCCACGGACTGTGGCCACACAGAGAGCGCTAACCCACGGGCTGTGGTCACACACAGCTAACCCACGGGCTGTGGTCACACAAAGAAAGCTGACCCACAGGTTGTGATCATACGAGGAGGTAACCCACAGGCATAGCTGTTCATTTTTTGGGCTCCTGATTACCAGCCTTGCCTCTACCAGGCATCTTGAAATTTGAGGGGTGTGGTCCATTGTGAAAGTTCATTCAATATGCTCATGGGTTTTTTAATAAGAAAAATTATAGAAAATTAATTTGACTTTACAATACTAATGTTGGATACATATTGAAGGAGGAAAAATTATTGGTAGTAGAGGGGAGACAATGGAACTTGGCTTCTAAAGAAAAGTTGAAAAATCTGGTTTTAATTAAAGAAATGTCTATAAGGCAGAATAGAAACAGCAAAGTATGAGTAGAATGGGCAGGTGTATCCTCTGTGTCTCCATCGGTATCAGCTGCTTCGCCCTTGAATTATAAGTAAACAGCACCTTCTGGAGGGCCAGTGATGTTAATTCTTTTTTTACTTCTGTCTGTGTGTCTGTCTCTTTACTAGTGCGTGTTTGCAGTAGGTAATGATCGCCTTCATGGGGAGTTGGTGCATGCATACAACATGTCTTATTTCTTTTTCCACCCCCTCCCCTCCCTTCTTCCCTTTCCCCGTCTCTGGACACCCTACTCTTTTGCCAAAGATCTCTCTCCCTGTTCAGTGGTGAGTGAACTAAATCAGACGTACAAGCTTCAGTATTACATGGTTTCTCTTATGTGAGAACCCCAAAGTATAAATAAATTGGAGTAAAATAAAAGACAGACAATAGGGCATTTTATTTTTATATACACATGTACACGTGGGTGTAAAATATTTATTTATTCACTCCAACCACATGAAAAGATATGTAAAGCTGATATTCACAGGAGAGAGGTTACCAGAATTAGGTTAAGAAATGTGGAGAGCTGCTTGTTCATTTCCCTCGGATGAATGAGGAGTGAGGTCTTCTGATTCTAAAAGACAGTAGTCAGTGGCCTATCAGCCTTGGTGGGACATGTGACATGGAGACATGCAGCTGGCCCAGCCAGGCCCTGGGTGTGAGTGGACCTCAGCTTGCTGCTGCAATGGCCTGCTGTTACCCCTCCTGCTCCATGTTCGAGCCTAGATATTTGGGTCTTTACTGGCTGGCATCTCATGTCAGGAGCAGGAGCTGAGCCGTGGGAGCCAGCATTTCTTGCTGCTGTCTTTCTGGGCATGGTTTAATTTGCTTAAAAGTTGCACTACTGAGTTTTGGATTAAGGTGCACTTTGGAACTGCAGTAGTTTGCAACTATGGTGAGTTTTGGATTAAGGCACCCCTCAGAACTGTGACCCCACCCCTGTTAGCTTCCCTGCTTCTATCAGCCAGTGGAGGCTGCTCACTTAAGTGGTTTGTCTTTTGCAGTGCTGGTGCTTGTCAGGGTGAGCTTGATTGTGCAGGTTTTCCTTGGCTTCAAAGGATACATTTCCTTTTCTAGGTTGTGGACCAGAGCCTCACTTATTCTAGCCAAGTGCTCCACTGCTGAGCTACACCTCAACCCTTTTTATTTTTATTCAAGACATGGTTGTGTTAGGTTTGAGGCTGGCCTGCAACTTGTCATCTCCTGCCTTAGTCTCTAAGTGGCTGGAGTTGCAGGTGTGCCCTGTCATGGCTGGCTGCTCACTCCAACTTGCCTTCCCGGCAAAAGGCTCTTGGTTTTCACTTTATCCTGAAATGGATTCTCCCAAACTGAACTTTGCTCCTCCAGCCACTGGGAGGGCATTTCCATCACCTGGCCCCTGCCTGTGTGGCTAAGGGGCAGCTTATTCTACAGTGATGTCACCGACCCACTGCCTTTGGTCTCACTGGGCAGCCCCATTTGCTTCTTGCCCCAGTTCCTGGCCCTTTGTTCCAGAGAGAACTGTAGACCCTGCATTTTCTGCTTTATCTCTCACTCCTTATCTGAGTCTCTGGACAAAAGAGCCTACTGCCCACTGTCCTGTTGTCACTGAGTGTCCCCTGGCCTAGTCAGCAGCCTTGACATGGTGCCAGTCCCTGTCACCTGTGCCCTGCCTCTGGCTCCAGTGTGTACTGCATGGGGGGGCTCCTGTAGTCATTTCCTCTACAGCCTCCAGTATTCCCCGGGGTCCCCTGCAAAGCCTGCACTGCTTAAAGATTCCCTGAGGACCCCAGGTCACCCTGTCTCCTGTGCATCCTGGAGGGCAGTTGTTCTGTCTGCTGGTACAGCCCAGTGCATGGTAATAGGTACTTGTCAGGGTGAGCTTGATTGTGCAGATTTTCCTGTGCTTCAAAGGGTACATTTCCTTTTCTAGGATGTGGACCAGGATTTTCTTGTATTATGCTATTATAGAGACTGATGGCTGCTCCTCTATTTGAACACATTTTTGGATGGAAGGGACTTATTGGGTAGTACTTCCTGGGTCAGAAGTGGAACTTCCTTTTGCAGTACTCTTCCTGTGGAGAAATTTGGCTACATCTCTTGTAGACTTAGTGCTTCAGACATTGGTACTTGAAGAGCAGAGCCTGCGAGATCTTACATCTCAGGGTCCAGGCCCTGCTGATCTGTGTGTCCCTCATCCTTGGAAGAGGAAACCCAAGACACAGCAGCTGCTGAGCTGTCCTGGGCCTCCTGGCCCTGGTGTCTCTATGGAAACCAAGGTCAAGGGCCCCCCCTATCTTGCATGGGCCCCTGCTGTGTCCACACATCTCTAAGTACTGTTGATTTGTTTGTGTCCCTTGCCCCATGCACCCTGTGTTTGAGTATAGGAGTCAGACCTGCTGGGTCCTCTCTGAGGCATAGCTCCACTCTCCTGACCTTCCTTGGGCCCTTGACCTCTAAGCTTTCTCACCTGTGAAGCCAGCCCTGGAGCAGCACCCATCCTGTGAGTTGCTGTGAAAATTCGGTGAGCGAGAGTGGCAGGTCCTTGCCCATATAGCAAAGCAGCAGGAATGTTAGCTGCTGCTGTGCTGAGAGTCTGGGCTTATTTTGAAATGTGCCCCTTGCTATTGTATGGCATCAGGGAAGTTATCACCCTAGTTTCCATGTGTACAGTGGTGTGAATTCAGTGCCCAGTCCCATGGCACTGCTGCACCCACAGTGGGGCTGTGAATGGTGCCAGGCCCTTGTGAGTGTTCTCAGCAGAGGTCCGGGAAGTCATGGATAACTGGAATCACCATGTGTGTATGCCCTGGATGTCACACCACACCCCATAAAGATGTGCGTTTATCTGGCAACTGAGGAGCTCTGCTGCTGTTAGTGGTTCCTCTCAGGAGCAAGCTCAGTGGATCCCAACACCTCATAGTCAACTGTGTTTTCTGAAAAGCATCAAAGTCATTTTCCCCCCATCAGTAGGTGGTCACTAGAAATTTTTAAGGTGCACAGAAAAGTAAAATGTATGATCTTGTCCTAATGTCAATATTTTTATGGGTGTCCTTATTTTTTCTGGGTAGTATAAGTATATGCACATTCCCCACTGGGGTAATATGGGTTTTTAAAAGCATGGCAGTGTCACACTTTCATAATGTGGAATGAACAGTGGTTCTTTGTGTAAGCCTCTTACACTGTGGCTGAGAGTCATGAAAGGTCCTGGGGCTCATGGGGAGCCCTGACCCTGTGTGTCCCTGGCTGCAGCTGTCTTGTCTCGGGGTGCCCAGGGCGTCACACGTCCTCTCATGACGTGCGAGGGGAGACTCGGGAGATCTGGACCCAGCATTTATTAGAGTTCAGTTGTTGAAGCACTTTAAAGCTTCTAGAAATCAGCTGTATAAAAAGGATGATACAAGGGGTCCCTACAGCAGCAGCTAAAGGACCTGCACATGTGAGAAGATTTTCTCGACCTTCATACCTATGTGCTTATACATGCAAGCACACATGGTGGAGAATGAGGGGTTAGCATCATGGGACACAGCAAGTTGGTGCTGTGGTATCACATGTATGCTAGTGCTGCTTGTGTTACCACTGGCGGAAACTGAGGTTAGAGTGTAAAACATTCCTCTGTACTTTTTCTTACAACTGTATGTGATCGTTCACATATGACTTCCTATGTGAATAACCTCAGAGCTCTCAGGGCACAAAATTCAAGTGTAGACAGGTGTGGCAGTGTATGCACTTTGGGAGGCTGAGGTGAGAGGATTGCAAGTTCAAGCCCAGCTGGGACAACTTAGTGATGCAGCGAGACCCTGGGGCTGGGGATGCAGCTCTATAAGGGCCCTGGGTTCAAACTCTGATACTGAAAAATAAAATGAAATGTAACCTCTGAATAATACAGTGTTGGAAAAATGGCAGCTCCACACCTTGTTTCCTTGAAGAATACCAGTTGTGCACTAGGAAAATTAACTCCTGCAAACAGCCTAGGAATCTTCACCTAAGGATTTCCTCCGGCTTGGGGCTGATGAACTGTCTAGAGCAGTTGAGCTGGACACCATCTACATCACATTAGATTCATGCTAAACCCATGACGGATAGATCTGCCTTAGCCTTCCCTTGCCAGTGGCTGTCAGAACTCTGGGTGGGAGTTCTGGCTTGGGCGCAATGGCTTCTGGTCCTCAGGGCTCTGGCTTGGTAGGTTTCAGGTTGAAAGCCAGATTTCAGGCTTCCTTCTGAGCTAGAAAATCAGTCCAGCAGATCAGATTTCGCTGGGCTCATTCACTAGGATGGTCTCTACTTGCATTGGGTAAAATAGTTAGAAACCTATTAAGTTCCAGTGGCAGTTTGCCATTGGTAGCACTGCCAAGTTTGACTTAGTTACACCTTCCATTCCTCATCACCTAGCTGATACTGACCATGGTCATTACGAAAGCCACTACCCGCAGTAGGATGGTTTTCCACGGTCTTAGTACACAGCATTCCTGAGAAACTTCATTTGACCCCAATATGATGGGTTTCAAAAACTTTGTTCTTTGACCCTAAATCAACATATATTCCCTCCTCCTACCTTAGGGTAAAATTCTTGCTTCCTTCAGGGTGTTTGCTGAACTGCAGGGATCAGTTCCTTGCCATTGATTTAAATAAAATAGCTGTGAGATTGTTTAGCCGACTAAGTAAAGCTTTGTGTCTGTGTATAACTATTTTCTCCACTGGGAAAGAAACAAAGACACAGAGTCCTGCAGTGGTTTGTGAGCTGCCTCTTGTGACTGCAGTCAATTGTGTATGTAATGAAACTGTGCCGTGCGTGTCTCTGTGTGTGTGTGTGTGTGTGTGTGTGTGTGTGTGTGTACATCCCCAGTCTTCCTGGTAGAGAAGTCTTGTTCTTCAGGCCTTGGAGGCAGAGGGGGCTATGCTATTATAAAATTATCTGCATAGGACAGTTGATTAGCAGTTATGTCAACGGCTGCTTTCCAAAGGCACTCAGCTCATGTGGTGAGGGTCCTATGGCCTCTCTGGTCATACACAGCTGGCCATGCTGTGACTCCCCTCCCTCTCCAGTTTGGTTTGCTGTGCTTGCACAAGGCCAAAGCCCCTTCCAGTCCTCTGTCTGGCCCTCAGTGCCCTTGACACACACAAACTCATGCATGTACACACACACAGATGTGCACACACATACACACATGTGTGAAGTGTCAAGGCTTCACTTTCCTTCCCGCTCACAGACCTGGCATGGGACCTGGAATCCAGCCCACAGTGCTGACTGTATGGGTCAAACCCAGCCAAACCAATGACCCTTTGTGCCCAGTATGCACTACTTCAGGCTCCCTGCTTGGGGACCCTTTGCTTGGCAGGCATGGCATTAGCAGCTCACTGTCCTCTCTGTTTCTTACAGTCCTCTGTGCTGAGAGAATTGGCCAGATGACTAAGACGTACAATGACATAGACGCTGTCACCCGGCTTCTCGAGGAGGTAAGTGTCCAGAGATGGGAGAAAGCTGTCATTGACTGATCATGATTTATGTGGATTAGCGTATCCTTCTCATCTGTTTCAGGACTCTCAGCTATCCAGACCCTGTGGAATCACTGAATGCCTTTACCTTCTATATGTTGGCTTCTGTGGCTGTCATTTTGTGTAGATATATGTTATGTTTTTAAAGGAATGTGTTGGTGCGACAAAATGCAGTGGCATTTAAATACTTGCTAGAATACTGAGTTCAAGATTTGAGATAGGAACTGACAGTGTATTTTAAATGTATCCAAAAACTGTCAGGAAGATCCATGTCATGCTCCATGTCTCCTAGATGTATTTTGGCTTCCATTTGTGTCAGCCTAGTGGAATATCTGCAGAGTCAGCATGGAAATGAGCAAAGCAAGCATGGCAAGGCTCGCAGGAGGGCGGTGAGTGCAGGGCAGCCGTGTGCGCTGCAGGGACTGCATGGTCAGCTCCAGGTGACATTAGGTCCTGGGCTGGCTGCGAGCACACCCTGGGGTGAGAGTAGGGTGGTGCACAGACATGGACGTTGCCGTTAGTTACAGGCAGAGGGAGGGTAGGGTGAGAGCACAGCAGGGCCTGGCTGTTCTGGTCTTTGTGGCTGCAGTCTGTTGATTGTCAGCCGGGCATTTTCCTTTGGAAGTGTGAGCCAGGCGCTGCTGCCTCTGGGTGTGTGCACTGGGCCCTTGGTGGTGGCACTGGGCAGTGATCTCGGCCTACCCTCCCTGGGCATAGGTAGGGACCGTGCCCTCTGCATGAGGACTGGAGCCCTGTATGTAGACGCTGGGTATCAAGGGTTCTCTTCCCTCTAGACACTCTCCAGATTGGCTGTCACCTTATAAGAAGTGGTCTCATGTCTTTACAAAATTACTGGATGGCGTCTTCATGTTTTTCTTTGTTGTGCCTTGTTTGAGTCTGAAGGGTCAGTGCGTCCTTATCTCTGTGCTGTCTAAGTACTAACACTGCCGTGTCCCCACTCTAATCAAAGTAGCAGTGGCAGAGCTCCCTGCCTTTCCCTGGAACCAGCTGGTCTGGTTAAAATCTGGCTGCTGCCTGGTCAGGTGGTAGCTGCACTGCCCACTTCCTGTGCCTGCCCCGTGCAGGGTGTTTGCACGGGTTGCTGCGGCCATGCCCTTGGCATGTGGAGGGCGAGAAGCAGAACAGCTTTCCTGGCTGCTGCTGTTGGGAAGGAGCCTGGGAAGAAGCTGCTCCTCCTCCTGGGTTACAGGAGCTACTCCACGTTCTCTTAGTCATCCTTTGTGTCCTGAAGCTGCTGAATGAGAGGCACTACCTCCGACATGAGGGGCAGATTGCCCCTCCTACGGGTGTGCATCCGTACAAGGCTGGTTATGAGCAGTCAGGCCATACTAGGGCAGCACAACACAGGCAGAGGAAACAGACTGAGTGCCCGGGAGGAGGCCAAGTTTTCTACCCAGCCCAGTTCCTAGGAGCTGAATGACCTGTTTGTAGTCCCCTATTATTCAATTCTTTTTTTTTTTTTGGCGGTACTGGGGATTGAACTCAGGACCCTGCGCTTGCTAGGCAGGCGCTTATTCCACTGAGCTATATCCCCAGCCCCAGTCCTCTATTATTCAGACACATGGTCATTTCCTAGTTGGTCTAGCACTCATCATGTGTTGTCTGATTGTGAAAAGTGATATTTTTTGCATTCTTGTAATTCTCCAGGAAGAACTCAACTAGTCCATTGCCTAAGTGAGAGAGTAACTTTTAAATTGTTTTCATGTCTACTGTAAAATTTTACTATAACTCTCCACTTCCCCCAGCAGAGAATGCTCTTTCTAATCCCTGTCAAAGTTAGATTTCCAGGGCAGAAGGTGAGGCTACCTTCCAGAGAGGAGCAGGGAGGGGCAGGAGCCTGGCCCTCAGCAGAGATCAGACAATAGCGGGGGCACTGCCCCACCGCCCACTGCCTGGCCTCTGCCCTCTGTGTGCTTCCCTGGCCTCACATGGTTGGGTGCTTGTAGTGGCTGGGCTGGCCTGGCCTGATGCACCTGCAGCGAGATGTTTGTGCATGCAAAGCAGGGTGAAGGTGTGCACGATACCTGTGCATGTTGAGCTCTATAGCTTGGATGGGTGAAAGCCGTGCAGAGGGGTGGTCAGTAGTGAGCCAGCAAGTACCAATTACCACTGCTGAGCCCTCTGCACCCTCAGTTCATTCTGGGGGAGAAAGGGAACCCACATGAGCTTGTATCCTAGATACTGCATTCCTCAGAGGCACGGACACGGCCTTCACAGTCTGCCCATTACTTATCTGGGGGATGAGAGCCCCAGATAAATTGCCCCTTGATGTTCCCTCCCTCCCAGTTCCCCCCATCAGCTCTTTGAGTCCTTTTCCTTAGGGACCAGATAAAGCCAGCTGTTGTGTCTGAGAGATGACAAGGCATGAGGCAAGGGGCCTTCCAGGGAGAACTTGTGGCCAGCAAGGATGAAGGCACAGAGCTGAACATCTTGTCCTGAGTTTCTGAATGGTGAGAGAATGGGGGGGAGCATAAGTTGTACAGACAAGTGTGGGGAACTTATAGCTCAGCTGATGTGAGGCTTGGCATGGACAGGTGCAGGGTGCTTAGAGCTCAGTTCATGTGAGGCCTGGCAGACACGTCCTGGATACTTCGAGCTCAGATGATGTGAGGCCTGGCCAGCTTCTGGGACAAAGGTGACTGCACTAGAGATTTGGGGACTGGGGAGACCAGGGTGAGGTGGAGTCTATCACCCTGCAAGGAGGAGCTCAATTGCTGTGGAGTCTGGATCTTCCCCGTCTGTGCTTTGACTTCAGGGCAGGGCTGGAATTCAGTGACACTCCAGAGTTACCAGAGGGAGGTGGCTGCTCCAGCCCAGCAAACCACAGCACACAGGAGGTATGAGAAGGAGAAATAAAAGCTACCAGTCCCTTTATCTGATGGCCCAACTGGTCAGAAAGCAGGGAGCATTTTCAAGGCCACTTCGGCTTGCCTACCTCACCTTACCCCCTAACAGATGTGGTGCTGGGCACACCACTGGGGGCTCCTCTCTCCTGGTGATCACAAAAGCCCTTTGCACCCAGGGCCTGGATTCACTCCTAGCAGCAAAACAAGGAAAGGGCGGGGGTGGCAGAGCCCTCCCAGAGACAGGCACCCTTGTCACTTGCTGTGCCTTTGGGATTTTCAATGTTGTCCTGTTCTTTGTCATTTAAAACACCAGTTGCCATTACTGAGGTGCTTTCACACCCACCTAGGATTATAACCTGCAGTTGAACAGCGACTCTGTAGTGGACCTGATCCTGCACAGCAGAAGCAGAGTGGAACCTTTGCTCAGGCTACATGGACTAGACAGCCAGGCTCCTCCAGCTCCATTGCCCTGAGCTGAATGGCCCTTTGCGGGGCTTTTCCAGAGCCACCTTGCCAGCCTACCCCCACTGAGAGGGAGCCAGGGCATCTCCCCCGCCTGGCCACTCTCAGGGGCAGCTCCTCCCTCTGTACCACTCTGTCTGCTTGGTACTAGTGGCCAGAGCATGGGAAATCCCATGTCTCCCAAATGTGGTATTCTGTGCCTTATTTTGCCTTTTGAAAGATTTTGTTTTTAAAGATAGTGCCCATGTAAAGTTCCTAAGCTTAAAAGCGAAACAAACAACACGGATGTAATTGTATCACAGAGTGACTCTAAATGTTTTTGGTTCATATGTGGTAAGAATAGGAATGTAGTACTCCAGCCTGATGTGTGCTAGAGTGGATGCCTTCCTATGCCAGCTGTTGGCTTCACTGTAGGAGCATTTAGATTTCTGCATTCATTCAACAAAGAGCCACTGGGTGTTTCCACGTGCCAGCCCTGATAGCACAACAAGTCTGACCCTTGGCAGGCAGTCGAGGCTCAGTTGGAAGAGGTGTTGGGAAGCAGTCCATGTCTCTGTAGGAACAAAGGTCTGCAGCCTGCAGACTGCCCTTGGTCACTCAGTATCTTTGTTGCTCTTGTTATACAAGGGTTATCAAAATATACATGGCCGGTAAATTAAAAAATTATAGTAAGACACATTACCATGTATCTCCCCCAAAGTACTCCCCTCAATTTGCACACACTCATCCCATTGTGCTTGCCACTCTGCAGCAGCTCTGGAAATCCTCTTCTGAGTGTCTGTACAAGGTGTGATCAAACATACAGTGACTGCTGCTGCTGAGTGCCATCCAATTGAAAAGCAGGCTCCTGAAAATGTCACAGTGACTCCTCATCCACCTTGGTCACCAGAATCTGGCACTGGATGATTTTCCTGAAATCAAAATGACATTGAAATGGAAATGTTTCAAATAGATTCAGGACATTGAGGAGCCAGGACAGTGCAACTAAAGACACCCAGGAAAGAGGGCTCCAGAGCTGCTGCAGAAACCAGTCAGGATGATGGGATGAATGTGTGTTCAAAGTAAGGGGGAGGGGATTTGTGGTGGATTGACAGCTGGTGGTCATCTGGTAACACCCAGCTGAACTGAACCTGCATGGTACTGGGTGTGAGAAGCCCATCTGAGGATTGTTGCCAGCAGCGTGAGAGGCACAACTGGAGAGGAAGAAGTTTAGAGGCTGTTGGAAGCTGGTAGAAGCTGTTGGGAGCCTGTTGGAAGCTGTTGAGAAGCTGTAGGGAGCTGTCGGTTTTCTTAGAGGAGTTTGTCAAGATGCCTTTCTGATTAACTCAGCTGTTCACATCGGAGGAAGAGCTTAGGACCTCGTTGTCACTGAGAATGGCTACAGTTCTCTTTGGGGGAGCTCTGGTCCTCACTTTGAGCATCACTTCCTGATTCCAGAGAGGAAGATTGTTCACTGCTCAGTTTCCTGGAGAAGCGTGTTACATTAGCTTTCCTGGTGAGAACTTGGCTGTCCTGATCACCGGAGGAGCCTGGGACCCTCACTGTTGCTAAGGATGGCTGTGGTATTTTCAAGGAATCTGTAGTTTTTATTTTGAGCATCGCTTCCTGGCTCTAGTGTAGACCCCTCAGCCTGCTAACACAGACTCTTCATCCCACTGGCACAGACTTTCTAGATTCTATCACTGACCTTTGGGCCTACCCAGCTCGGACTCATGAAACAGGCCTGCACGAGACACTGTCATGGGCTCTAGGCCTCCAGCTGGAGTCATGGGAGGTGTTGTTATGGGCTCTAAGTCTTCAGCTGAACTCACACAGGATATTACCATGGAATCCAGGCCCTCAGCTGGATTCTTTGGTCTTTAGTGTGTGGACAGATTTCCTGTACTCTCTTGTATATGATTCATTGTATGATTCTTTGGGTGATTATTATAAATAATCTTATAAAATGTGTCCTGTATTATATTGTTCCCTTTGCAAAAAACCAAAACTATGACAGTATTCATGTCAATGTGGCTTCTACTATAATAAATTTCTTTTAATTCAAACATTCATTGTGTTTTTCTGTTACACTGTGTGTGTTTTTCCCCTGAGCAGGCCCCAGATGCCAACACAGATAGTGAACTTCCTACTAAGACTATTTATTTCTGTTATTTCGGTCCCTGTTTTGCATGTCCTTTGACTCTGGGCCTGGAGTCTTCCCGGGTACATAGTGTTTGACCCCATTTTCCTTCCCCCTCTGCAGAAAGAGCGGGACCTGGAGCTGGCCGCACGCATCGGCCAGTCACTGCTAAAGAAGAACAAGGCCCTCAGTGAGCGGAACGAGCTGCTAGAGGAGCAGGTGGAGCATGTCCGAGAGGAGGTGAGGGGCCGGGGGAGCAGGTGGAGCATGTCCAGCAGGAGGGAGAGGAAGGTGGAGCATGTGTGGGGGTGAGAGGCTGAAAGGGCAGATAGAGCACTTCTGGGAGGAGGCGAGGGGCTGGAGGGGCAGGTGGAGCACATCTGGGAGGAGGACAGGGTCGGCCCTGTGGAGGATGCGTGTGTGGGAGCCCAGGGCTGCGCAGTCCTCTCTAGTCTCTAGTGGGGCTGCGGTGCCCAGCATGGGTGGGCTGGGTACATGGGGTGTCTACCACTGCCACACAGTTGATCCTGTGTATAGACATGAAGCAAGAGCAGCCTCCTAGTGCAGGGAGGAGCCTTGTGCCCTCACAAGACGTGTCTAGACCGTACCATCTATCCCAGAGGAAAGGTGGCCTTGGGTCAGCCGGTGTCACTGGCACTGGTTAGATGCTCAGAGCCAGGCCCCTAGCAGCCCCTTCCCTGTCACCCGGCTGTGCCTCTCACGGCGAGTCTTGCCTGGAGACTCCTGCTCATGTCTTCTCCCTTATCTTCTCTCAGAAACTTTCTTTGAGGCAGCTGCCCTGCCCCTGTCCCTGTCCCTGTCCCCAGGATCTTTTCTCACCAGAGACGTGGTTGTCTGGCTTTGATGACGGCTGCAGTGAGATGGAGGAGAGTTGCCACGCTATGAGACAGTCTAACCCAGAGTCACTCACAAGGAAATACAGCTTCATCTCCCTCCCTGGGCCAGCATCAGGCCCTGAAATCCCTTCTCTCTGGTGACTGGGCAGGAAGCATGTGGGTCCCCAGTCTCCTTGTGGCCCTTCTGAACAGGGGACCTGCCACCCAGGAGCCAGCACGTGGCCACCCCTCAGCTTCCTTGCATGCCCCTCACCTTGTCCTTGCCTGTGTCTGTCACATGCCACACGGGCCCCCTACCTTGGGAGTGTGAGAATTACAGCAAGTCCTTGGCATATCATCAGGTGTCAGCCTTCATGCATACACTAGACCGCCGTTCCGTGGAAAAGAGAGCACTCTCTGTGGTGGGCAGGGAAGCGAGGATGAAGAGTAGACCTCACACTGAAGAGAGACAGGGAGGAGTTACAACAGAGTTGCAGTTCTCTTCTGCAGCACTGGTTGCATATTCATTAGTACTGACTATTGACAAGGCAAAGAAAAAGTTTTATAGCCTGCATTTGTTCATTTTCAGACATTAAGTATAAATGACTTATACTTATAAGTCAGCATGACTTATAAAACTACCCTTGCAGTAGTCAAACCTTCCTGCACTCAAAGTTTCTTTATAGGGGGGGCGGAGAGGGTTGAGACAAGGTGTCATTATGTAGTGCAGACTGGCCTTGTGCTCACTATGTAGCCCAGGCTGGTCTTAAACTCACAGAGATCCTCCTACCTCAGCCTCACCAGTGCTGGGATTATAGGTGTGTGCCATCATGTGCCAAGTCCATGCACCAGAAGTTTCTATCTCATGATGGCTGAGCATGGGGGAGTCTGGCTAGGGGCTATGAGGGGCATAGGGCACCTTGGGTCTGTCCCCCACATGGTGGGCAAACCCACCTGAAGCCAGGACTACTGCCACCCTGTTGTGACTTAGGGTCCAGTTCTAGCAGACCTGAGTGTCCTCCTGCGTCCTTTTGCATCCTGACTCAGTGCTCTAGCTGTTGACCCCACTGGACATCTGCCTGCTTCCAAGGCCAGCAGGTGATCTTGTCTCTGACCATCCTAGAGCCTTCCCTCTCTGCTCTGCTTTGTACCAAAGAAAAGCTTGAGGATGCAGACAGGGAGATTTCTGTCAAAAAGTAACTGATTTTCTTATTGAGCCTGAGCTCAATTCTAAAACCTACTTTGCTTAAGTGACACAGATTCCATTAAGGCCTCACTGGGTGGCAGTGGAGAGCTGTCCCAGGCCTCAAGCTGTCCTCCATGCTGAGCACCGCTGTCTGTGCAGGTTTCCCAGCTCCGCCATGAGCTATCCATGAAGGACGAGCTGCTGCAGTTCTACACCAGTGCAGCAGAGGAGAGCGAGCCTGAGTCCGTCTGCTCCACCCCGTGAGTCCCTGCTGTGTCTCTGTAGCTGTCCAGGCCCATGCTGTTGGCCGGGCAGCATCCTCTCCTCCAGTGCTGCCAGCTACCACCCAAGCTCAGGGCTATGTTGTATCAGGACGCAAGGGCAGGTTTCCATTTTTCCCTTGCTGAGTCTTGGTGCTTACTGGTCAGCCCAGGCAAGGTGTTGGGCTGGGTACTGGACACCCAGGTGGGCTCAGATGTTGTAGGAAATGCAGAAGGTTCTGTGTGAGCACTTGGAACAGAAGATGTGGGGATTCCTTAGATAGTACAGATTCCTAGCAGCCCAGAACTGTTGACTTTAAGTAGAGTCAGTTCCCCAGAGTCCTGAGGGGATGTACCACCCACAGACATGGACAAAGGCTCAGGCAGGGTCTCAGGTTGGCAGCTTTCCTGGGCATGGGGACCACACTAGTTGAAAGCCTGCGAGCTATCTGCACTGGGCCCCTGACCTGTGGTAGACATTTTGCTTCTCCCCAGGCTGAAGAGAAATGAGTCGTCCTCCTCTGTGCAGAATTACTTCCACCTGGATTCTCTTCAGAAGAAGCTGAAGGACCTCGAGGAGGAGAATGTTGTCCTGCGGTCCGAGGTGAGGTGCTGTTGCCCGCTGTCTGCCCTGCCACACAAGAGCAGCTGTGGACAATGGGTCCAAGGGGTGGTCCTAGACCAGCTCCCAAGCTCCTTAGCAGTGACAGAAGCTAGAGCTGATCTTCAGGTTGCTGTGGATCAGACTCCTTGCTGGGAAATCAGATGGGAACTGGGGCCATCTTTCTCAGGCACCTCAGGACTTGGGCATTTCCTCTGTGGGTAAGCACAGTGCCAGGCACTTCGCCCATGTGAATCTTCACAACAAGCTGAACGGGTTGCTCTGGTTCTCATTACAGTGAGGAAGGCAGGCCCTGGGTGCCAGGTGTTTGGTGGTCGGTCCTATGGTTAGTCATTGAAAAAGCCATGCTCCACTTTCCCCCATTGCCGCCCTCACTGAGGGCCTGGTGCTCACGGGTCTGCTGTCAGTCTGGGTAGCGAGTAATATACCAGGCACTTGCTCAGAGGCCTGTGGCTCTGCTCTGCTCCGTTAGTGCTATGGGACAGTTGTGCCCTGAATGTGCCACACGGGAAGAGAGCTGGTCTGAGCTGACGAGGTGCCCTGTGTGCCCTGTTCCTGTGGCCTGTACCTCTTCCAGCTGCTCATTTACTCAGGGATAAAGCCCTGTGATTGAGAAGGGCCTCAGTGTGCTCTGGCCTTCAGCCTGAGAACGTGTGTCCCTTCACCCTGGGGAGCCCAGAGGTCACTGTATGAGGGTACACAGGTGACAGCAGGGAATGTGTGGGCAGCCTCCTGGGCCCAGACCTGCCCCCCTGCCTCATACCCAGCCTAGCTGCTCATAGCCCAGGTAGGCATGGGCACTGACCTGAGCCCTGTTCACAGGCCTGCCAGTTGAAGACTGAGACTATCACCTATGAGGAAAAGGAGCAGCAGCTGGTCAACGACTGTGTGAAGGAGCTCAGTATGTGCCCACTTGCTCCCCGTGAGCTGCCCCCATGGTGATGGCCAGGGTCTCCCTGCCAACCACAACCACAGCCTTCAGCCAGGGCCTTTCCTGACCTCGAGTGGTCCTCTCCCTGCTTGTGAATTGGGTGCTGAGTGTGGGCCACCGTATCTCAGTGCCTTGCTGGACACTATTTCATTGTAATGCTGGCTTACATCCTGTTGGGATGGCAGCGACTTAGCAGCTAAATAGGGCACAGACTCAGAGGCCAGGTGGAGGGTGTGGGCACTGGGTGCTGGTGGCTTGGTGTGTGAGTGATGGGGCTGGGGCTCTTGGCCTGCCAGATGTGCTTTCCGCAGCAGCTCTGCTGTGAGCTTTCAACATGAGCTGAGACAAAGGTAGGCAGAACTCTGCATTCAGTGGAATAGCAGCTCAGTCAGACACCAGAGCTCAGATGGAAGGAGTCTGATGTGGAGCCCTCCCACCTGACTGTGCTGGGGTACAGCATTGGCTCCCTCTAGCAATGCTGTGGTGTGGCCGCACCCACCTATGCCCAGAGTGTCCCACGCTGGGCCAGGCGGCACAGATATGAGAAGGCTGGGCTCCTTCCTAGGGTGGCCTTGAGGAAGGCCTTCTGTCCTGGGGAGAAGGGCACTGTGAATCCCCACTTTGTGCGCCCTCCCACTCCCACACAGAGAAGGGTTTCCCTGTGCAAACCACCATGGAACTGTCCATCTAGGCTGCACATGTGGTGGCCTAACTTCCTTTCATAACTGTCATTTCTGGGTCCAGGGGATGCCAATGTGCAGATCGCTAGCATCTCGGAGGAGCTGGCCAAGAAGACGGAGGACGCTGCCCGCCAGCAGGAGGAGATCACGCACCTGCTCTCGCAGATTGTGGATCTGCAGAAGAAAGCAAAAGCTGTAAGACTGGGCTTCTCTGCGAGAGGAGCACGGGTGACCAACGTGGGAAAGAGCCATTACCGTAGAGAGCAGCTACATGTCAGAAGCACGTGCTGGCCCTGGGGAAGTACTTAGATTTGGTAATACAATTCTGAGCAGCAGGGGTCTTATGATGACCTCTGACCTCCTAAGAATGATGTGCAGTCTCACAGACTCCACGAGCAAGGGTGCTGTCCATGGGGAACCTAGGCCTCAGGCCTTGGGACTGTGCTCTGGGGATGGATGCTCTGCAGGGCTCCATATCCCCCAAGGTTTAAGAGGTAGGGGCAGAAGCCAGCTTAGTCTCCCAGGTGAGGCCTATGCTGAACACAAGAGATGGATACACCTGGACAAATGAAAAACACAGCAAAGCATAAGAGGAGTATTTTGGGGAGCAGGCTCTGCTCTGGAAGGGGTGACTGTCGAAAGCAGGCATGGTCATGGCAAAGACCTCGCCCTCATTAGGCAGGAGCCCCGTTCACCCCGTATCCGCATGGGATGAGGTGGCAGTGGCTTAGGCTGGGGGCAGAGGCAGCTGAATTCCTCTGAGTCCACAGAGACAGTGACTCAGCATCACCCTTGCAGTGCGCAGTGGAAAATGAAGAGCTCGTGCAGCACCTGGGGGCTGCCAAAGATGCCCAGCGGCAGCTCACAGCTGAGGTGAGTGTCTCCTGATTTCTTGGCCTCGGATTCCAGGGAAGGTGGTTCAGCCTCCATGGACAGGCTTGGGTTCCGCCCACCAAGCAGCCACTTTGTGCCGTTCTCACCTTGGTTCTGGGGCCACTCCCCTGTTGTAGCTATGGAAGTTCAGGCTCTGCTCAGCCCAGGGCCGTGCACTCACAGCTCTGAGAAACACTTATATTGTGCCCATGAAGAGGGTACCCATTCGGAGATGTGCCCAAGGCAGGGTGCTGGTGACTCTTCCTCACAGTTGCCCATCACTGGTGCTTTTGGAGGTTCCTGAGCCAATAGCCTGCCCTATCCTTGAGGGCTCTGCACTTTGGCCACAGGTCCCAGGGCAGTGGGTCCCCAGGTGTCTGGGTTGCATTGCTTGGGCTCTGGGGTTTTGGGAGTGGGTTGGGGATGTACATGGCACCTGGCTCCTTCCAGGCCCTGACTCCATGTCTTTTGGGCCCACAGCTGCGCGAGCTGGAGGACAAGTATGCGGAGTGCATGGAGATGCTACATGAGGCCCAGGAAGAGCTGAAGAATCTGCGGAACAGGACCATGCCCAGCACCACAGCCCGGCGCTACCACTCACTGGGCCTCTTCCCCATGGTGAGTGGCCTCCTTGCACCTCCTACCTGTGCCCTGAGGCAGGAGTCGCTCCTTTAGTCAGAGGCGGCCTCTCATCCACTGGGATCTGGATCTGTGTCAAGCCATGTGCCCCTGGTGGCTTTGACTGCACAGAGCAGCCTAGATCTTTACCTTCCACCCCAAGCCTGTCCTCTTTTCTACTCCTGCCACTGAAAGATAAACCTGGATTCCTTGTGCTGCTCTCTGAACTTGTCAAAGGCCTCACAGGTCATTCTGCAATTTTTACCCGGCCCTTGCAGGTCTGCCAGGTCTCTGTATGCTTAGTAACCATTCCCTTGGCAACTTTTAGTATCTGTGATGGAAAACAACTTCTTTCATACTACTTCCTTGTGATCCTATTTCACTAGCCCTGGCTGATTTGTTTATGTTTGGGGGAACGTGGTGGAAAGGGGGACTCCCCAAGAGGTTAATGTCTTTGTGAAGTTGGGCTGAGCCCTTTGGCCTGTCATTTATGACATTTGGATACAGGGAAATGAGCATATTCATTTTCCCTTCTGTCAGATTAATACCCCTTGAAGGTGAGGACCGGGTCTTTTAAGTTTCTTCTCTCCCTCTAATGTCTTATACCAAGCACAACACTCTGTTGAAGAATTGTAGATTCTTAATAGATAGTACATTTAGATGGTTGGATGGATGATGGATGATGGACGGATGATAGACAGTTGGGTAGAATGGAAAGATGGATGATCAATGATGGATGGATGATGGACAAATGGGTAGATAATGGGTGGTGGGCAGTTGGATAGATAGATAATGGACAGATGGATGGATGATGGGATAGATGGATGGTAGACGGATGGATGATGGATGGATGGATAATAGATGGATGGTAGATGAATGGATGCACGGTAGACAGATGAATGATGGACAGATGGATTGATGACAGCTGTGTGATGGATGGGTAGATGGATGGTGGATGATGGCTTAAAGAGCAGCCTACCAAGAACTTCTTTATATTCAGGCTTTGTGGCCATGGTTTAGTAAAATGTCAAGTTCTCCCTGAGGCAAAAACTTTGGGAGATGCGCCCCTATGTGAGGTAGGAGTAGTGGCTAATCCTGATGTTAGCCTTTCCCTGGAAGTCTGCTTTAGCTTCCCTTGCCCATTTGGGAGACACTGTCCTCCCATGTCCACTCCCTGTCATCTGGCTCTTTCTTCCTAAATGATGATTTTTTTCCCCTGCTTTCACACCTCAAAGTCAGGTTGGAACTTTCTTGTGGGGGACCTGGCAGGAGTGAATGATTAAATTGCAGGACAAGAGTGCAGAGGCTCTCCGAGGAGTGAATGATTAAGCTGCGGGGCAGAGGCACACAGGCCGTGCGTGAGTCTGCTGGTTACATAGCAAGAAGTGTAGATTGGTGAAGCGTGTCGTGTCTGGCCACGTCCTTCCCCTCTCCACAAAAAACCACACAGCCTTGAGACAGTGCTGCCCAAAGTGCTCCCCTCTGCCTCTTCTGGGCTGACCCTTCTCCCAGAGTCTCTCTGCCAACTTAGTGATCCTGGGGAAGAAACAGCCCCCCTGGCCTCTCAGTGCCTGAACTCAATCTCTTCCCTGGGTCATCTTGTTGTCCTCCACACTCCCCGTGGTCACTCATGTTGGCACTTTCTCCACTTTCTTAAAAATCTTGCCGATACCTGAGGGAAACAGTGTGTGACACAGGCAGCTTGCCAAGACTGCTGGGCGCCGCTTGGGGCCTGTGCACTGGTGTGGCTGTGCAGGCTGCCCACAGGCAGCTTGCTGAGGGCCGATGGGTAACTGCTTGGGGCCTGGCCTATGCATTGGTGTGGCTGTGCAGGCTGCCTTACCATGTCTCGGCTTCCTGGCTTCTTGTCCTGGCACAGCAAGCTCCTGGGACACTGAGGATCACTTGCTGCCTCCTCTGCTTTCAAGGACAAACTCATCCTCAAAACCCAACTAAAGCATGAGGAAAGCTGAACTGAGAGCACACAGCTTGGTCCCTCTGGAGGGACTCTTCACTGTCGTGGCTGCTGCGGGAACCTGTTGCTCACCTTCTCTGTCGCTGTTGGCATGCATGCTTTGTACACAGGTTTGGAAAGTGCATTGTGCATCCAAGGCACTTAATGCAGCCTTGGAGTTGCAACACGTTTCTGGAGCTTGGCACCAGCTCTGTCTCCGCCGAACTGACTGCAAGAACAAGATAGCACCAAGCAGTTTGCTCAGTGGTACTCCCTGTTCTTCTGGCGGATGCCAGGGTTCTTAATCTGGACCTATAGATGGAGTTGAGGGGCAGCATCAGGGAAAACAGGCCGGCTACCCAGACCTTGGTCCCTGGGGAGCCCTTCACTGTAGGCCTGTGTCTCTGCAGTCTATGCTGGACACTTAGGAAATGCTCTGGGTTTGTAAGAATTGAAAGTGGGCCCATGGCCCTTTCCTGCTGCAGCCTCTGCCAGTTCTTCTGTGTCTCTACGCCTGGTCCTTGCTCCAGACAGTGCTGCCTGGAGATGATGCCAGGGAGGCCCCGTGCCCCACCCTTTAGGAAGCACTGGCCACAGTGGCTGCATCAGCTTAAATCATGAAAATCAAATACTGTGAGAGTCCACTACTCGGTCACATTGGCCATGTCCCATGTGATTGGTGGCCCTGTGCCTGGTGGTTCCTGTGTTGGCCAATATAGAGCAAGGCTAGTCCGTTGTCATTGAGGTCCTGCTGGGGGTTTCAGACTTGGCTTTCTTCTTCCCTTGGTAGTTCCTGGGGGTATCCTGCCCCTTTCCTGCATACACCTGGTCCTCGTGTGGGGAGGTGGCAAGTGGTGTGTCACAGGACCTCAGCTTGGGGCCTGACCTTGCCTTCCCTGGTCCACCAAGCTCACAGCCTTGCTGGAAAGGAAATAAGTGCATTTCTCAGAAAACTAGCAAGGACTTAGGTGTTTGATGTATGCTTGGGAGGAATCACAGGCTCCTGCAGTGGGGATGTTGCATTCCTGGCTGGTGGGAGAGCCTAGGGCAGGACTAAAGCAGAGCCCAGGGACGATAACACCTGGACTCAGCTCACGCACTGGGTGTAGCCTGTGTCCCAGTGAGCTGGGGGCTGCAGAGACCCCATTGACCCAGGCTCCAGCAGCTTGGTGTGGGCTGTGATGCAATGTCTGATGCTTGGTAAGCGTGATGCATCTGGAAACACCACCCCATTACTCTGAACTTGCTTCCTTCCCTCTCAAAGTCACTATCCCTTCTTGGGGTCTCCAGGCAGAGCTGGAGTTTGACCAGGGAAGCATGGGGTTTGCTTCTGACCACCAGCCATGGTTAGGGCCTCACACAGGGCCCAGCAGCTCTGGTCCAGAAACTGCCTTGGAATCTGCCCAGACCAGTGCTCTAGTCATGGAGGATGCTCCTGACCCTGTGTCATGTCAGGGAGGCCTATTGCTGCTTCAGTCTCCTATAGATACAGTCTTAAATGCCACTCACAGGCTGTGTCTCTGCTTTTCCCAGGATTCCCTGGCGGCGGAGATTGAGGGCACTATGCGCAAGGAGCTGCAGCTGGAAGAGCCAGAGTCTCCAGACATCACGTACGCACATGGTTTGGTAGCTCTCCCAGGCTGACCCATGAGCCGGCATGCATGTAGACCTGACACTAGAGTGATGACTGGCCTGCAGTCCAGGCTGAGGGGATGTGAGGGACACAGTGGCTCTTGTCAGGGCTAAGGGTACAAGACAAGCTCTGGGAAGTTGGCAGGGAAGAGTGCATCCCACCTCTCCTAACACAAGTTCTGTCTTCACACAACTGTGTTCTGTCCTTTCAGTGGGAAGTACAGCTTTTACAGTGTTTAATGTCTGGTAAGAAGGGAAAGGAGGCTGCATAGGGGCCTGGCAAGGTTCTATCCCACCCAGTGTCCAGAAGGAGCCTTTGGACCAGGTTTCACTGTGCTTTTTCTATGCTCAACTCCATAGGCAGGGTGTCAGTGGAACCTGGCTGTGCCATGGTCAGAGGATATTAGTCCACATGGCCACAGGAAGCCTTCTTCCTGAGAAGGGAGCCAGTTGGCATCATGCATGATTGTGTTTTTAGAACTAGCAGCTTCTAAAACTAGCCAGAGCTGGTATCATGCTCTCAGCTTAGAAGTTGAAGACTGGCTTTAAGTCTGGCTGTTTCTACATGAGTGGTCAACAAATACTCATTCTACAACACGTATTAAGCCCACCGTGCACTCAGCAGTGAGCACTGCCCTCGGAGCTGATGCTCCCTGGAGTGCACACTGTGAAAGGGAGAGCCTCCAGGGAGACTGGAGTATTAGAACAAGCACTGCATCTGTGGGTCAGGCCCTGGGTCTCGCAAGCATCACCTGAACATACAGCAGGCCTTGGTGTCTTAGTCTCTGAGGGCACAGAGCCTCCTGACTTCACAGTGTAAGGAGGTGCCCTCACCTGTCATCCTGGATAAGGCTCCCTGGGAAATCCTGGGACAGGCATCTTTTTGCTCCTCAGCTGGCTCTTTCTGGGGGGCCTGACCCCAGCTCCTTCCTGCCTCTGCTTGCCCCCTAGGCACCAGAAGCGCGTCTTTGAGACCGTGAGGAACATCAACCAGGTGGTCAAGCAGAGGTCGCTGACCCCCTCACCCATGAACATCCCAGGCTCCAACCAATCCTCGGCCATGAACTCCCTGCTGTCCAGCTGTGTCAGCACCCCCCGGTCCAGCTTCTACGGCAGCGATGTGGGCAACATCATCCTGGACAACAAGACCAACAGCATCATCCTGGAGACTGAGGCAGCCGACCTAGGGTACGTGAGTGCCACATGTTCTTACCTTGCTCTTCTGGGACAGGAGTGTGGGTTGGAAGCAGGCACAGTGACCGAGTCTCCAGAAGGACACAGAATGTACTTGTCCACATCTGCCTGCAGCCCACTGAGCTCATGCTTGTCCTTGATGCCTGGGGCCTGCTTTCTGTAAATCCCCACTGTCCAGCTGTGGAGCAGAAACTTGCTTTGTGCATGCTCAGTGGCTTGGGTGCTAGAAAGACCAGGAGAACCCTGGCACTGCCTGCTTTGCTTCAGAGCGGGCACAGGGACCCAGAGTACCCAACAAGCGTCCATCGCTGGGGGTCCTGGGGGATGGGCTCCTCTGCCCCAGTAGCCTGCAGCACCTGTCCATGCTGTCTGTGGTGGAGCCTCTCCTCTGACTGAAACTGATTCTTCTGGGCCAGTTGGGTCAGACAGCTGGGAATCTCTGTGATCAGAGATGATTTTGATCAAAGTTAAGATTGCAATTCCCTTAACTCAAGAGGAAGGAAAAGCTGCTCTGGAGCCCGGAGCTGCACCCTCAAGAAAGATTCCTTCTTGCGGTGCAGAGTGACCCCCACAGGGCTGAGTCTTGCCCAGTGTTCACGTCAGCCTAGTGCCCGTTTAAGCAAGCAGCTCAACCCACAGGGGACGGAGCCCTTTGGGACAGGCATTTACCATTTCCATTCCTTTTTTTTCTTTTGGTACTGAGGATTGAACCCAGGCCTTGGCCCTGAGCTACATTTCCAGCCCTTTTTATTTTCTGTGCTGTGATAAGATCTTGCTAAGTTGCCCAGGCAGGGCTGGCCCTTTCGACCCTCTGTGTGAGCCTCCATAGCCCTGGTCCAGCAGCCCTGCATCCTGTGCCCAGCGTTCACCCCCGTTTCTTCTTCAGGCCCGATGAGCTCACAAAGAAGCCAGGCACACCAGGCACTCCAGGCACCCACGACCTGGAGACTGCGCTGAGGCGGCTGTCCCTGCGCCGTGAGAACTACCTGTCAGAGAGGAGGTTCTTCGAGGAGGAGCAGGAGAGGAAGCTGCGGGAGCTGGCAGAGAAGGGCGAGCTGCGAAGTGGCTCCCTCACACCCACTGAGAGCATCTTGTCCCTGGGCACCCACTCTCGCCTCTCAGAGCTCACTGGCTTCTCCGGCATGTCCTTCAGTAGCCGCTCCTACCTGCCAGAGAAGCTGCAGATCGTGAAGCCACTGGAAGGTGACCGCAAGGGCTCTCGACCCCTCTCTGCCCTGCTCGGGGACTTACTGTGGTCCCTGATCCACCTGCAGAAGGCAGGCCACCTGAGCCACGCCTACTCCTTCTTCTTCCGTGATAGCCACCCTCGCTGCTGGTTTGAGTTGCACTAGGCAGCATAGCACCAGCCTGGGCACTGGACCCCGGGAGACAGGAGATGCACATGGCTGTCTTGTCCCTTCCTTGCCCTTGGTGCCTTAGAACACACTCTGGAGAGGCAGAGGCGTGTACGGGAGAATCCATGATTGATCAGTTTCCAGAGGGTCTGAGAGGCATTGGGTGTTAAAGCTCTGGCTTCTCAGAAACCTTGGGGTCTAGAGGTCATGTCAAGCAGATCCTTTTGCAGGGCTTTGCAAGAACTCCTGAAAGTGATTCATGGGTACCATGTGCTGGTTTGATGTCTTGGAGAGTGGGATGCTCCAAGCTGGGCTCCTGGCAGTGCTGCAGTTTGGGGTCACGAGGGAGCTGTGGAGCCCGTGAGCCTGTGCCCCTGATGCCTGGTCCAGGGCAGCTCACCTTCAGGATCGGCCTCCCTAGATGACCTGACTCCTGGAAAATACACCTTTTTTTCTTGTTGTTTTCTTTATTTTTTTGCTTTGGGGGGTTATAAAATGTTTCATCTGCCAAGGGTCACTGAGTGTTTGTAGTTTTCCTTTTTACGCCTTGTGTTTGGAAGCTCCTGGGAGTTAAGGATTCTGCATGATGCTGCTGATGCGAAGCCAGATCAGAATCCCTGTGAGCCAGTGCAGCTCGTCATTAATGTTTTTCCCTCAGACACTTTGGCCCAATCACATGCCCACCCTAAAACTGAACACCACAGGTGCATTATTATGCCTTGTGAGCATAACATACATTATACATGTAGTACTGTGTGCCTAGGAGAGGAACACAGGGGTTTGTACCCAGGAAGCACCTTGGCTTGCCCCCCAGGGGTTACATTCTCCCCATTGAGAAGGTGGGTCATCAGGTGAGGTGTGCTTTTTGGAGACCCCATATTCTCCAAAGGAAGGAAGGTGGGCTGTTTTTCTGTCTTCATGATTACTTTTAATTATATAATTTAGATCTTTCCTAGATTTCGGAAAAGGCATGGTTCACTCTTTTTTAACTGTTTATTTAGTTGTAAGTTTGGCAATTGTTTTCTGATCTGTGATTGTGTCTGTTTTTCTTTCAATAAAATCTCCCATTTCTGATTACTTTCTGCCTTTCTTTTCTTTTTCTTCCTTTGTGTCTCAGTGATCATTGGACTTTATCATCTCTCTTGTCTGCTTTCTGTATTTTACTGTGTTTCATGAGGTCATCTCTGAATAGTTTTGTACTCATTTTCCAAGCACATTACAGGATGAAGTTCTTAAACTTTATTTTGACCAGTTCATCTTCATTTCTTCTCACTTTGTACTTAGCAGTATTCCTGTGCCAAGTTAGTAGAAGCAGAGGGGATCCCATTTCACTTACAGGATGAATTTGATCTCTAGTGCCCTGCTCCCAAGGAAGCTAAATCACTACCATTAAAAAGTCATGTCTTATCACTGTGGCTCCAGACACATCCTCTTGATATAGATCCTTCTGGCCTCATTTTGGCTTCTTAGCTGTTTAACACCCAGCCAATATTTTCTTTCTTCCTCCTCTGCACAGTTGTTTTGTCTCTGCATGATGAGGGGGTGTGAACACTAGGCTGTGGTCATTGTCATTGCTCTGTGGCGTAAGTTTTCCACTTGGGGCTGTCCTCCTGATCTGTGAAGTAGGTTCACAGTGTCAAACAGGCTTGTGGCAAGGATGAAATGTGATACACTTTGTGCATCTGGCTTCCAGCGGGTGCTCATTGAAACTCAGATGCATCAAACTCTGTCCTGGCCTGGCAGTTCAGGTCTAGCTGGCCGAGTTCCTAGTCCTATTGATGTACCAGGCCATGTTCTTACATCGTCCTTTGCCCCTGGCCTGATGAGATGCCCATGTGATTCCTTTGATCTCCAGCAGCTAGGTAAAGGCACCTGGGTAAGGGTCCTAGAGAATGTTGCTGGGATCACAGCACATAGGCAGTTGATGGCTTCCATCTCCATCTCTTTCTCCCCATTTAATCACCCTCCCAACTGCTTATGGTGTCAGCCAAAATGCCAGCATGCTGCTCTCCCCAGCTTCCCTTACAGGTCTGGGGTAGAAGCAGAACAAATACCACGTTCACACTGTGGAAATTCCTGTGTCAAGAGACTGAGGCAAGGATGTTTGTTTTCCTGTATTTTGCTCTTCCTTTCTAATTAATTATGGCCCAGGTAGGATTTCCAGTGAACACATTAATGTGTAGCTGGAGAAAGCATCTGAGTCTGCTTGGTGTATTACCTTGCAGGCTTCCTCCAGACTGAAGCCCTGGTGCTGCGCTGATGGAGTCTGGTGGCATGGACTTGGGTTTTTTCTCCTTTGATGGTGTGAACACTTTTAGCTGGAGCAGTGAAGCCTGGGGGAGCAAGCAGAGTGGGGGAGGAAGGAGATTGTGGCCCAGACTACGTTGTTCCTGTCCGCACACCCATTTCTGCAGAACTGTGTCTGTCCTTCCCACCCCAACCTGTCCCCAGCCTGTTTCCATGCATGCATATGGGGAGGAGCAGCCAAGCTCAGGTGGGCATGGGTGGCAGGTGAAGCATAGGCTTCTCCTGTGAGACATTGGAATGGTCCAGGAGGCCAGGAGGAGCTGGGAATATGGGGACAGGAGGAGATGGTGGGCAGGAGGGGTGTTTTATGCAGAGGCTGGACTCAGCTGAGCCTGGGACCCTGGGCTCAGCTACAGTTAGTATCTGTGAGCCCCTAAGCCTGACATAGTTAAGTCACGACCCTTACCAAAGCACTTCCTTTTTTCTTTGGTGGCACTGAGGATTGAACCCAGGACCTTCACATTGAGCTATATCCCCAACCTTTTCTGATTTTGAGACAGGGTCTCATTAAGACACTGTCCAGGTGTGATGTCATGTGCCTGTAGACCCAGTAGGCAGGGGCCTGAGGTGGGAGGATTGCTTTGAGTCCAGGAGTTCTGGACTATACTGAACTATGTCGACTGGGTGTCCATAGTAAGTTCGGCATCAATATGGTGACCTCCCAGGAGGAGGAAACCCACCCAGTTGCCTCAGGAGGGGTGAACCAGTCCAGGTAAAAAATGGAGCAGGTCATTAAAACTCCAGCTTGCCCAATCTGGGTTGAAACTTGATCCTCTTGCCTCAGCTTCTCAGAGTGCTGGGATTATAGGTGTGGCCCCTACACCCTGCAAAACATCAGACACCACACAGGGGTGAAGCTGTCCAGGATATCGATCCTGATCCCTGAGGCTCACATCTGCTGAGAGGCAGAGCTGTAGTTTGGGGACTGGGCATAGCCGTGTGACCTCAGAGAAGTCACGTCCCTGTGCCAGTGTCCCGCTCTGTGAGTCGGAAGCAGCAGGGTTAGTGTGAAAGTCCAGCAGCTGTGGACACAGAGCTCTGAGGAGAGTGTGGGCTTGGTCAGTGCCAGCATGGCAGCTGTTTTCCACTGAGGCAGTGTGGGGAGTGCTTTGCACTCTGCAGAGTCGTCCCACGGGTTTGTACCAGGTTTCCTTGCTGTGCAGTTCCAGGGAGTACAACAGACCCATACCTCTCTGTGCTGCAGGAGCTGAGACAGGATGGCCTGTGGCAGAGATGGGAGCTCTAGCCAGGGCTCACCCGCTGCGTCCTCTTGCAGCTGTTCCCTGTTGTAGTTCCTCATCCCCTCCACCCCGGCTCCTCTCCCTCCTCCAGGGTAGAGGTGATATGAACGTGCTGGCCTCCAAGACCCCAGGGCATAGTGCCAACTGGGCATAGCCATGGCTCCTCAGAGCCTCCTCCCTGGTGCTATAAGGATGCCAGGAAGTACACAGGGCTCCTGGGGTGGCAGCAAATCTAGCAGGCATGTGTGGTTCCCTGCTGGGCCTAGACACCCACTGAAAAGTGTTGATGTCCTTTGTGCAGCAGGATACAGGACTGGTTAGCACATCCCCAGCCAGTATACACATGTCCTACCATGTTCTTGTCCTGAGCATTTGGAGGGGCACAGTATCAGGTTCCTGCATGAGCTGGCCTCCCCCAAGCCTGGCTCCATCCCCTCTAGTTAATGGCTCTGAGGAATTGCCCAGCCCCGGGGACCTGCTATGAAGAGGGATGATGGCACTTGCACAGGGTGTTTTATGGAAGGAGTTGGTGTGGTACGGGTAAAATGTGCAGCATTTTACAGGCTCCACACAGGCGGTCTTGACACCAGCAGTGGTGTGTTGGACAGCAACCCTGGTGGCACTGTCCCTCGTGCCCAGGGGCTTTAGCTCCTCCTCTGCCCCAGCTGTGACAGCTTTGGTGGTTGTTCCCAGGTGGAACAGTCGTCCCTGGGCTAGAGCCACTGGGCCAGCTGTCCTTCCAGGTGCAAATCCAACTCCATGCCAGTGCCCTGTTAGGGTTTATTTCTATTCAGTAGATCTGGGTGAGATACTCAGGCCTTGTATCTCTGTGTACTGAGGACTGGGAAGACCCTGAAGGGACCTTGACAAACTCTCAGCATGGATCTTGAGCATGTCATGATTGTTCTTCTAAGTGGATTTGAAGCACCCTTGGAAATCTTCCCCAGACCCTGGCTGAGACAATCCTGTGGAGAATGATCTTGCAGTGGGGTCCAGAGACAGGCTTCTATCCTCACTTCCTGCATGTTCAGTCCCCTCATCAGGGCAGGGTGTTGTGTGTGGCTTTTTGCTGTGTGACTCCCAGCCCCTGGGCATTGCCAGTGTCACACATGGTGTGGCCAAGTGTCATGGGAGGACAGGGCCTCCTGGGTCACCTGGCCAGCGGAAGCTGGGCACACCTCAGTGTCCTAGAGGCAGATGTGCTCTGAGCCTGGTTCCCAGACACAAATGGCCCTAGAATAGCTCCCACACACTTCGGTGTCCTCAGGTACACACTCTGGTGTTATTACAGACCACACACTGTCATCTGAGTCCTGGGGTCTGGTGTCATGGGCATTGGCGCTTTGCTCTAGACCTCTCTGCATGTTCTTAGATTGTACCCGACAGGCATTGCACCGGGCCGCTGGCAGGTACAAAGACTGAAGGGAAGGTGGTAATGATCACACTGCCACCTTTTGGGCTTTGCTGTCCCTGGCAAGGTCCTGGGTGGGGCCAGCATTGCCTCCTCCCCTGCATCTGTCTGTGACCTGGGCATCTGCGGCACTGGTGCCCACCCTGTGCTTGTTTGGCCATTTCCCTCTCTACTATCTGTAAAACGATGATGTGTTGATTTCTGGGGTTGCTTAAAATGCTTCTTAACCAAACACCCTTGGCATACAGTGTAGTGTTCATTTTACCTAAAAATGGAGCTGTTAGTTACTTGAGTTGGGCTCTTGGGGAGCAGCCAGGAGGAGGGCAGAGCCTGCTAGGGGTGGTGACCAGCTTGTCTTAGCCTGCATGTTAACCCACTCCTCTCCCTGTGCCCTGCCTCCTGCCAGGTTCTGCCACCCTCCACCACTGGCAGCAGCTGGCCCAGCCTCACCTTGGGGGCATCCTGGATCCCCGGCCCGGTGTGGTCACCAAAGGCTTCCGAACACTGGACGTTGATGTGGACGAAGTGTACTGCCTTAACGACTTTGAGGAAGACGACACAGGTGACCACATTCCCCTCCCGGGCCTAGCTACCTCCACGCCAGTGCAGCACCCAGAGACCTCAGGTGAGAGGTCCCGGGCACGTGTGACTGTCCCAGGCAACAGGAGCTCCCCCGAGGAGATGCAGGAGCCACCCGAGGCCACGGAGGAGGAGGGGTCTGGTGAGGCCGCCGCGATCGGTCCCTCAAACCTGGCCCTGGCCCCACATTTCTGGGCCGTTCTCACCTCTGTCCCCGGCACGATCCATAGTGGCTCTCTGTGTGTGGCTTCCGCGCGTCTGTGTGGGTGACAATGAGTGCATCCCTTTTGTGCAGTGCTGTGTGTACCATGGAGCCCAGTGCCCTGCGCAGTACCCGGGCATAGCCCTGCCCAATTTGGCCTGGCCCAGCAGGGCTCTTACAATGGGAGCAGGAGAGGCTGCTAAAAAGGAGTGGGTGCAGGGCCCCTGGAACATCACTGCCCACTTGCTGTTCTGGGGGTTGCCTGGTGTCTGAGGGATGCTGCTGGTCACCAGTTGGAGCCCAGCTGGCATGTCAGGGAAGTGAATGGGGCTGGACTGTCCAAAGGGAATGGGAAAACCTGTCACCTGGGTGCTGCCTTCACATGGAAAGAAGCCCACAGAGTGATCAGAGTTTTAGACACTGTGGGCTTCCTGCCTCCAACGCAGACATGGATGCTGTTTTCTAACTTATACATGAGTTCAGGGTGGATTTTTAAAAAGCGATTAACCAGGTAAGCTGTAAGGGATGGATGCTGAGCTCTTCCAGGAGAACACAGATGTGTCTAGGAGCCGTGATCCCCTGCCCTAGGCATCAAGGTGTGAACGGGAGCTTGCAGAATCACTCCCCTCATGGTCACTGTCTCCCCAGCCGGCACAGTGAGGTCTTATAGGAGAGACAAGGGACAGACTTAGAAAGATGGGTGACCAAGTGGTGTCACCTTCTTGACATTCATCCAGACTTACATCTCTGTGGTCCCTAATTCTCCTTTGTGAAGGTGCAGTGGCCCAGAAAGGCAAGGCAGAGTGGTGTCAAGGGTGAGGCCCTCCCAACAGTCTGGTGGGTGGTGCCACCCTCGCCCCCTGCATCACAGGGCTTACTCGATGCACCTCAGGGAGCTGTGCAAGGAGTGAAGCTGGCAGTAGCCAGAGAACCTCTCATGGGGAATGGAGGGCAAGACACGCAGCCATGAGGCCTCATCCCATGCTTTCCTGGCCATAGCCCAGACCTCTTCTGTCCCCTCCTCACAGAAACCTGCAGCAAATGCATCCTGGCTGTGGATCTGAGGGGCAGCACACACACATTCGGAGCTCAGACTACAGGAGGGTCAGGTGTGCACTGAGAACAGGGTGACACAGGCTTCTGAGGTGGTGGAGGAAAGACTGCACTGCTGGTGTGAAAGGCCTTTTTCGTGGATCTTGTCTCTAAGAGCTCCACATGGGGGAAGAGGTGCTCAGGATTTGGAAGTGGTGGAACCATCTGGATGCTTGGGCATGAGAAGTGCTTCACTCTCTAAATAAATCACCCAGGTCCCTGAGTGGGGGTGGGGTTCCGGGCAGCCTAGGGAGGGCAGGGACATCCTCTGTCTCAACATCTGTCCTGGTGCTCAGCTCCTGGCTCTGATCCATAGCCCATGATCCCAGGAGCTGCCTGGGAAGATTTCGAGGGAGAAACGAAGTGAGAAGGTGACTCACGTATTCTTTTTTAAAACTGGGAGGAAACTGGGAAGACTGTGTGCTTTTGTCTAGAACCTACTGTCATGTGGGGAATATTTTGAGCACTGAAAAAATTATCAGTATATTTTATGTATTACTTGAAGCATCATTTGATGGTTTTTTAAAATCCCATGTTTTAAAAAAGATGATTTCATGTTACTGTATTATAAATAATTTAGACAATTAAAATGGATTATTTAAAGCAATTTTTAAATTATAGTTTTACTTTATTTCAGTGACATGTTTCATGTTTTAATTCACGTAGAAAGCACATGTTGTCAGACACAGGCCTCTGTCCATGTGCTGCATGTTAGCGACCTCGTACAGCAGAGGATTGCGGGTTAGAGTCCTGCAGGGAAAGCCATGCTTGGCTTCTCGGACAGACAGTTCAGTTCAGCTGGATTATCAAGGAGACCTGGAGCCGAGCAGAGGGCAGGAGGAAGCCACATCCTAGAGCTTGAAAGTCATTGTATTGAGATGCACCTGGATCCAGCAGATAGGCATCACACCTGGCAGAGATGCCCAGTAGGGACACTGAGACCCTGGTCAGCGGGGAAGGAAAAGTCACATATGGTCTTTCCAGGCCTGGAAATTCCCCTGCACCTCCAGCTCCTGGGCCAGCAGATGCAAAACCAGGAAAAACGAGCTGCTTCTGTTGAGTTCTGATTGGATGCTTAGGCCCATGTTCTGTTGAGAGCAGCTGGGGAGTGTGGGAAAGGTGGGGACACCTGTCCCAGACACCACCACTGCCACCATCCATGAGGTAGGTCCAGGGGGCTGTGAGTAGGGTTTGGCCTGGGGCCTGGGGTCCTGGAGCAGGAGGCCACATGGTGGGGTCACAGACCTCTGCCGTCCCTGTGCTGATGGGAGGGCACCATCAGCACCATCCCTGTGCTGTCCACCCAGCAGGCTTGCAGCAGTCAGGGACGGCCAGCTGGTTGTGATCACCTGGGCCTGGCTCCCCTCTATGTCAGGAGGGCCAGGGAAGCCCTGTACTCTTGCACTGAGCACATGTAGCCCAGAAGTGGGCTGATGAGGAACAAGCAGACCCTATCCTCCGAAGTGATTGCCATGCTGCAGACTTCCAGGACCAAACCGTTCACTGAGAGCCCTTTCTCTGTGGTGTCCTTGCCTCAGAAAGCCACGGAAGGTCCCTCAGGGTGCTGTACTTGACTCTTCATGTGGGGTGCTCTCGGGAGCGGACGCAGCAGGCAGCTGAGCTGTATCCTGTGTGAGACAGGTATTCCCTGAAGTGTCTCTGAGGCAAGAAATAAAAGCTCTGCAGCCCAGCCAGGCCAGCCCCACCTGTGGGCATCAGCCCCAGAGCATCTGTGCAGGAACAGACACAGCCCTGCAGTGTTGTCATCCAAGGAGCCTAGAGACTTCTGCATTTCACTGCGACAGTTTAACAGCAACCCTAACAGTCTTCTTGGACAGCAGCCTGTGGCAAACCCCTCTCTGCACACTGCTGTGAAATCGTTCACCGCTTAAGTCACACGCTTTTTAGACAAAATAGAGGTAGAAGCTTGGTGCAGGGTGAAGAGGAGTCTTAATTTTGCAAAAGCCAAAAATAAATTGTACAGAAACCAGAGAAAGGTACTGTGGTGTGGTTCAAAAATCTCCGAGATGGAACCCATCAGAGTGCTGCAGGCCAGATGTCTGATCTTGGGGTCTGGATCCCCCTCAGAGCCACAAGCAGACCAGGCTGTGTTCAAGAAACACTAGAGAAGCAGAGGAAGGCGTTTCCAGGCCCATGTGCTCCAGGAGTTATAAGCCTCAAGTGTCATCTTGTACTTCGCTAATTTATGGCAACTTTCATTACAAAAAGAAGACACCGAGTTGCTTTACTTCATCTGAAATGCCAGTGACATTGTCCTTGGACAGCCATGCCCATCAGAGCCACACTGACCCTTGCCCCCCACCTGCAACTGGTGGGCTTCCAGGGCACATGTGGCACTCCTCAGACATGAATAGAACTTTCTCCAGGAAGGCTCATGGGTACCAATACATAACAGAGTGACAGGAAAGTCTTTAAGCCTTTCTCTGTGCCCTGGTATTTCAGTCTCTTGGGAAGGATTGTGAAAGTGCTGCTTTTGCCTTTTTTGGGCTCATAGAAAGGGAACTATCTCTTCTGTTCCTGACAGGCAGGGAGCCATCCTTCCCCTGCGCTTTCATGAAAGACATTCTGAAGCCAGGACCAGCTGGGCCCTGTAAACGCATGCTGGCGCTCACAGGGCTGTGTCCCTGTCCCTGCCATGCTAGTAAGCTGGCCTGACAACAGCGTTTGTCACCAGTGGGTTCAGTTTTGCTTGAATAGAGAAGACCGGGCCTGGGGCGTCACTGTTGGTATCATGGGAGTGAGGAAATGCGAGTGGGGGTGTGCCTGTGTGTGTGTGTGTGTGTGTGCTTGTGTGTTAATGAGTGTACAGAAAGGCTAAGCAAATCCAGTTTCTGCCATCAGCTTCACACTACATGCGCGAGTTAAGAAAAGAAAAAGAAAATGCTCAGACCATTTCCTTTGTTTCACACAAGCCCACGAAGAGCTAAGAAAACACAGAAAGCCCTCATGCACTGCAAAGATAGATCCCATCTTCCAAGATTTGGGGGTGCACTTGAAAGAATTTTTGACCTTTTTTAGAAGTTATTTCTCTGAGTTTAAAGGGGCTGCATGGCATGGCGGTGTTCTCCATATCTGGTACTTGTCCATCTCCATGAGGGGCTTGGTAAGGGCTGGGCTCCTGACAGCTTTCTCCCAGGCAAAAAGCCTCTGTCCTCCCATGTTTCCCCTTCCCAGAGGAGGGAGGAATGGAGCAGCACCAGGGGACAGGATGCATGAGCCCATGGGTCCAAACTATGCCATGTGGCCAGCCTGGGGTGGGAGTCCCATTGTCCTTCAGCTCCCATGGAGCCCAGGGCCCCAGGGAATCCTGGCCAAGCCCCCGAAAGGCCCTGGTTTATGGAGCGCTCCACCCTGACTGGCGGGCACAGAGCTGTGCTGGGTACCTGCCACTGCTGCCACAGCAGGGTGCCACCTGCTCGGTTTTCCCACCAGTGCCGGGTTTTGTGGGCCCAGAGGAGGGCTGGTGGTCAGCACTGTCTACCACGGCCTGCTGTGGGTGGTGTCAGAAAGCTGGGGCAGAGACACTCTCCCTGGGGTGTGCCCAGCTGCCGCTGCTCCAGAATGTCCATGTATGGAGTATATTCAGAAGAGAGCCCTGCAGGGGCCACCTGGAGCACACAGACCCCACAGCCTCGGCGGAGCCACAAGCTTGTCATTGTTTGCACCAGCATCAGAATTAAGCATACTGAAGGATGGTGTTATTCCCAAGGAGATGGTTGGTGCTGCTGTAACCCATTCCCACTGGCACATCAATTGCTTCTTAGCTCTGGCTGTGATCCAGGGTAGCCCTGTCATTGCCCTCATGCAGCCAGGTCCAAGAATAAGGGCTTGGCAGGGAGTCAGAGCGTTGATCCCAGAGGACCTGTCCTTGGTGCCTCCCCAAAGAGCCGCATGAGATGAACACACAGTACTGCCTTCCAGCAAGACCGTGCAGTGTAGGCAGGCAGGGGCTCCTGTTTGTGTCGTGGCCCTGGGCACTTCTGTGGTAAAAGCTCATCCTGACTTCCTGCCAAGAAGATCCTAGGATGAGCACGAGGCTCCAGATACCCCACCCAGGCCACTCACTTCTCTGTGTTGTATCCCAAGGAGGGGAGGTGTGGCGGCAGCCCTGCAGCCTGCGGTGACAGGAGCGTTCGAGGAACCAGGTGTCCCAGTGGTTTGCGGGTGGGCTGAACCTCTGATGTTGGGGCTGTGGGCTCTGATTGATCCTCTTGGTCTTCTAAAGCTATCGATTGCTCCTGGGCCCTGGTGACTTCTGAATTTTTAGCAGCCTTTTCTCATCCCCAAAGCCCATTTGTGTAAGATGGGCTCTGCTTCTGTGGATGTAACTGTGTCTCTAGAATCTTCTTACCTGACTTTTGCAATGGAGGGTCTGAACCCTAGTGGGGTGGAGCAGGAGGTGCATGTGCAGGACCTCTTGATTTGATATTCTGGCCATGTGTTGAAATTGGGATGCACTTCTGATTTCAAATCCAGATTTGATTTGTTTGATTCTTTAATGCTCTCTCCCTTCCACCTGTCTTGGTTATTTGTCTCCTGCTTTCTTCGTAAATAACCCTTCTCCTGTGCCCTGTCCTCGGGCTACTCCCTGCGGGCCTCCAGTTGCGGAGTTGCGGAGAATCGTGATTGTTTGATTGTCTCCTCTTCATAGCTGCTTCCAGTTTTGTTTCACTTGCAGCAGTTTCTCAGTTACCTGAGTTCCTGGGCCATTACCTTTACTGCTGGAGAAACAGACTTAAGTGGCTGATTCTGTTTTTTTTCTCTCCCTCCTCCCTTGCCCAGGGCTCCCTGTGGCTGAGCATTTGCTTTGGGGCCATGATGCCAGCTGCCAGCCAGGGTAGCCTATGTCACTCAGAGCACTTCACACTCTGCAATGCCAACACTTCCCCTTGCCCAAGTCACCTCGCCATCCTGTGCCTGGCATTGTCCTTTCTGCCTCCAATTTGTATGTCTCCAGCATTTTGCTTTTTTGTTTTTTATCCTCTGCGTGGATCTGTAGTTCTGTGGCACCCATCTGTTCCATTCTGTTTGCCTTTTTACTTTTTGTCCCAATCCAAGAGAAACGACCCATAGGAGCTATAAGGTTCCAGTTCATAGCCTCATGGAGGCGCCTGGGCTCCGATTCCCAGTCCGTTTCCCCCGAGGTCTCTGGGGGCTGAGTGGTGGGTGGCAGGGAGGAGGGTTGCTGGCCCTGCACCGTGCATGCCCGTGGTGTAGCATTTTTGTGTTTCCCCTTTTGGATCTCCATCCTGACCTTGAGTTATGAATGATGGCGACCCTAGCAATCATGATATCTCCCGTAGATGTAGAGTTGTACTCCACCTGCTTTCTCTCCAGTGGCGCTCACACCCCGCTTTCCCTTGCTATAGACCCCTCAGCCAGCTGTGCAACAATAGCTTGGCAGAGCCTTAGAGAAAACTGTGGGGCCAACCTCTGCTGTTGCCAGAGTTCAGGCTTCCTAGAGATGCACCAAGTGGGGGCGGGGTCTTGGGGAGGGGGCAGGTGCTGTTCAGTCTGTGCACAGACTATCCTAAGCTTGGCCCAAGACCGCTGGTCTTGGTCCCTGGAACTCTTGCCATGCTGTTGTTGAGGCAGCTGAGGTCACCGTGTCCCACTGCAACAGTCATGGGACAGCAGTGGAGCCAGGTCTGAGAACCCTGCCCTGCTACCTGGCACCAGGTGGCTCTCCCTAACCCAGGCAGAGCTTGGTACTGTCTGCCCATGAAAAGACACAGAGAATCACAAAAGGAGAAAGCAGATTTCTGTGCTCTGAGGAGGAAAACCAGATTCACCCCTCAGGGCCTATCTGCCCAGAACTGGATCCACTGCTGGCTCCGGGCCTGACAAGGGGCCCTGTGTGGCCAGGTGGAGGTACAGAGGTGCTGCCCTGCAGGCTGGGGACCACGTTTCCGCAAGCACCTGCTGCCTATCCTCCAGCCCTGGCCCGCAGGCCACCCCGCACCTTGCTCTGCTCAGGGCCACTGGCTCCATATGCACCATGCATACCCAGGTGCAAGGACTGTGTTTTGTTCCCCGATGCAGCAAATCACCCCGGGAAGTGCATGTCCCAGACCAACTCCACCTTCACCTTCACCACCTGCCGCATCCTGCACCCCTCTGACGAGCTCACGCGGGTCACACCAAGGTAAGGGACTTGGTCTCAGGTGGACAGCTGCGGGTGACGATGGGACATCCCCTTCCTGCAAGGCCCAGTGGTGAGGACCACCACGTGAAAGGCTCCTGCAAAGCCAGCTCCAGAGCTGGGCATGGGTGTGCATACCTGTGATCCCAGCACATGGGAAGCTGAGGCGGGAGGATTGCTGTGAGGTCCAGGCCATCCTCAGCAATATAAGTCCAAGGCCAGCCTGAACTACAAAGTGAGACTGAGTTGCAAAAACAAATGAACAAGAACCAGCTCCAGCCAGCCTGACAACGAACGGCAAAAGTGTTTGTCGTCACCTGTTCCAGGCTCTTCTTGGGAACCATAGCTCCTGTTGACTCAGCCCCTGCTCAGATGGAGAGAGCCAGCTCATCTTCCTTGCCCATGGCTTGGCTGTTGGCTGGATCAGAGGCCTGTCTTTAGCAGCTCTCCCAGAGGTCCCTGAACACCCCAGAGCAAACCTGTTTCCTGCCAGTAGAGGCCTGGGCTCCAGGAAGTCCTTGTGCCTAGAGCTGCTGTCCTGAGTCATTGCAGTATGACTGCCATGCACAGCCCTAGGGAGCAGCCTCAGGAACAAGGACCTCAGGGCCCTGCCCTGTGCCCAGAGCCTCACGTACCCTCCAGTAAGGCCCATGTGGCACTAATAGCTGTGGCTTTTTCCCGCACCTCCCAGTGAAAGGGAGATTGGCGCCCCCAAAATGGCCATTTCCCCTGCAGTGCAGTTGAACAGCCTCCTGGGGTCCATGGAGGGAGACACAGGAAGTGGGAGGTGGTGGGCAGCATCCAAGGGTACACCTCAACTATGAACACTTCTCCACAGGTCGTGGGAGGAGGACGATGGAGCCGTCCTGTGCCCTGTTGGGCAAGAGGTGGTGTAGGGCAGAGCCGAGCCCATGGGCAGGGCAGGGGGTGAGCGTGCAGGGCTGCCTGCCAGGCCCCTGCGAGGATCTGTGTGCACGTGTGGCCGCCACTAACGGGCCTGGCTTCAGCGTGTCTCTGTGTGGCGCTGGCTGACTCGGCCTGGCCACTACCATCCTAACCCATCTAAATCCCCGGGTCAGCCAGGCGCCGGCACTAACCACGGCCTAACCAAGGTGGCTGTCTTCCTACCGGGGAACCGGCTTCCCATCCTGTGTTTGGAAGCTGTGTTTTAAAGTCCACTGTGAGAGGCAGCACATGTTGGGCAGCTGCAGCTGCAGGGCCAGCCGGGGCCACATGTGGTGGGGCTTCACCTGGAGGCTGCCCGCTACGTCCTGAGCTATAGAAGCTTGCTAGCCCGTGTTGTAGGAAGGAAAGGCAGGTGGGGTAAAATGTTACCTCTGTCTAGGGACACCCACCAAGCCAGACCTGAGGCTAGAAGTTTGGACTTTCTGAGGACCATATGTAACACCTGTAGACTTCACCTGTGCCCTTTGCAAAGTCTGTCTCCATCTTGGGTTCTGCCATGATGTCTAACCTTGTGTCTCCTGAGTGCACTGGCACCCTCCTGCCCTTGTGTGAGGCTGCCCTGCGTCATGGGGAGGTCCCTGAGTCCCCAAGGCCCGCACTTGCTGTTGGGCAGTCTCTATCCAAAGGGGCCCTTTGGTCAGCCCAGGGACCTGGCTGAGGCAGGTCCTCCTTGTCCCTCCCACATTGGTCCTCTGCAGCTGGGCTTGGGGAGAGGGCTCTGTCTCCAGCTCCTGGGCTGCTCAGCTGGCCTGTTCCCAGGACCTGGCATTCCATCAGTGGGCTTGGCGGCCAGGCAGACCCCAGTCCCACAGCAGCTGTTGGAAGTCAGCCCCCCAGTTCTACAGCCACAGCAGGGCCTCTCCCTGAGCCTATGGCCTCCCAGTTGGACCCCGCTGCCAGGCCTCATAGGGCCTCATGAAGCAGGACAAAGGGGAGGGGTGGGGATGCCGCTCAGTCCCCTGCGGGCCTTGGCCTAGGCAGCTCCATAGATGGAGCCCGGCACTGTGGTGTCCTCCTCTGGCCTGAGCTGCAAACTCCAGGATGAGTTTGGACAGGGACAGCAGATACTGGGGAGGGGTGGCCCCGGCCTCAGGACCAAGGGGCAGGTGTGACATGTGCACACCGCCGTGGCCCAGCCCTGCATCCTTGGCTCTTCCTGAGCTGAGCCCTGTGCCCCGCAGTCCTGGCTGGCCTCGCAACCTGGGGAAGCAGGTGAGCCCTGAGAAAATGGGGAGGAGCCTCTATCGTAGGCCTCTTTCACATCCTCAGGTGGCTTGGGCCCACCTGAACTGCCCCCTTCCTAGCCAGTGTGATGCTGGGCCCAAGGCAGGTTCTTCCTCTCTGTGCAGGGTTGGTCACATTGGTCACATCCCTCACCCCACAGAGGGCTGGGAATTGAATGTAGCTTCTAATTCAGACCGTGGCTCGTGTGAGGGATTCAATGGACAGAGGTCTTGGGCATCCCCTTGTGCATCCCCGGCCTGTCCTGCCACCCCATAGGACAGGGCCACTGGCCCTGTGGTGGCAAGAGGGTGTCCCTGAGGAGTAACCTGCCACTTTCCCTTCCAGCCTTAACTCAGCCCCGACTCCGGCTTGCAGCAGTGCTGGCCACCTGAAGTCTATGCCGGTGGCCTCACCATGCACTCCACGGAGGCTGAGTCTGGCTGAGTCCTTCACCAATGCCCGTGACTCCACAACCACCATGAGCACGTCGCTGGGGCTGGTGTGGCTGCTGAAGGAGCGCGGCATCTCGGCTGCTGTGTACGACCCCCAGAGCTGGGACCGTGCGGCCCGGGGCTCCCTCCTGCACACCTACACTCCCCGGATGACGGTGATCCCCTCCACCCCACCCAACTCACCCCTGCAGACGCCTACCAGCTCCCCGCCCATCTTCGAGTTCAAGTGTACCAGCCCACCCTATGACACCTTCCTGGCATCCAAGCCAGCCAGCTCCATCCTGCGGGAGGTGCGGGACAAGAAGGGCGTGCGCAGCAGTGGGAGCCAGACCGACGTGTCCGTCGGCAACCTCAACCTCGTGGACAAGGTCCGGCGCTTCGGTGTGGCCAGAGCAGTGAGCTCGGGGTGGGCCCATGGCCCCACCTTGACTGAGGACCAGGGCCCGCTGCTCTGCGTGCCCACTGGGGTGCCCGGAGGCCTGGTCCCTGAGGGCCTGCCACTGGGCTGCCCAGCCCCCACCAGCACCAGCACTGTGGGCATCCGCAGGAACCGCAGCTTGCCTGCCATGGTGGGCTCCAGCATGCAGATGAAGGCGCCTGCGACGCTCACACCGGGCGTCTGGATGGGTGCTAAGCTCCCCACGCAGACCGGCTTGCGGTGAGGGGTGCAGTGGCATGCCCCACCAGGTACTGCCCTTTCCTGTCCTCTCTGCCCAGCCTCAGGGACAGCATGTGGCACACAGAGACCAGGATGTGCCCTGCCCATCCTGCAGCCCCCAGGAAGTGCCCTGCACTATTGTCCCTTCTGGGGACGTTGCCTGTGCTAACTGGGGACCGTGGGTCCCTCCTCCTCTGTCCTGTCCAGAAGCACTGAGACTCCCAAGCTGTTCTTATCCTATGGATAGGAACCCGTCAATTCTGTGTCCTCTGCTCGTGTTGCACCACGAGCTGTCACGTGGCCCAGGTCTCCTCAAAATCACGCCCACCCGCGAGAGCATGAGGAGCCTCTGGCCTCTCCAGGTGGATGGAGAGCTTTTCTGTCTTTGGTGGGTGGCCTGGTGCCTGCAAGGCCCTTCTCTGCCTTGAAGGAAGGTCTTCCTTACCTGCTGGGGCTCTTGCTCTCCATGCCTTGAACTTGAAGTCTGTCTGTGCTGCGTGCTCAGCTGTTAGGCCGAGGTCCGGCCCGAGAGAGAATGTGTGTCCCTTCAGCAGCCCTACTCCGCAGCTCTCTTTAATGTGATGTTTCCATTCCTACATATAAGGAAGCTGTGGTACTATCAGCTCTGCCTCTCTGGGCTTCTGGGACATCTGGCCCTTGAGTCACTAGGGAGACAGCATCTTGTTCCTGAGGCCCATTGGCAGCAGGATCTTTGAGACCAGACCCAGGCAGTGTTAGTGGCGGGTAGCAGGAAAGCCTGTCCAGACCCTCGTCAGCAGGGCAGCAAAGGGTAAGAACCACACCTGGATGGCAGTGTGCCAGGCCAGGGCCTCGAGGCAGGTGCCCACCCCTGCTCTGAAGTGGCTGCCCTGGGTGCCCACAGCCTTGTGCGGCCATTCTGAGTTCTGCCTCTTGTTTCTAGGTGAGGCTGTTTCCCCAAGTTCTGTCCCCTGCCACTTCCTGTCCCTGGGAAGAGTGAGCGGTGCTGCAGAAAGAACCGAGAGCCAGCAAGGGGCTCGGTCTCTGGCTGTCGCGCTTTAATTTATTCTTTGTGTGCCGCAGTTTTAGCCCCACCTGAGTGTCTGCAGTTCCTGCCCACAGGTTATTTATTTCCTCCCACTGCTGCTGTGCCTCGGGCCACCCTGCTTCGGGTGGTTTGGGACGGACCAGTTGTAGGCCCATAAAATTGTCCTTTTGTGCTCCCCCCAGCAAAGATGTGTCCTTCAGCTGCATGAGGGACGCACAACCACTAAGGGAACTGTGAGAGCTCACCCAGGGCTGGCTCTGGCCCCCGGTTTCAGACTAGTTTTCCTCTGCCCATGTGAGTGTCGGCGGTTCTGACTCCCTGCCCGCATATGTGTGCCCCACTGCAAGTAACTTATCTCTTCAGATTTGAATGTATCTTAACGCAGTAGGTAGAGTAACAGGAACGTGGAGACCATGCCCTGAATGGACCACTTCACATATCAGAGAGGAACCGCCCATCATCACCAGAAATACCACTGCAAAAACTGGCCATGCAGAGGTTGCAGTATTTAGTATAGTATAGTAAATGAATAAATGATCAGCATTGTGCAACACTACCGAAAGTGTGCTGAAATGCATCAAAAAGCAACAATGAAATGTTATTTGCTAATGAATATCAATAAAACAAGTCCAAATGATGGAAACCACATGGTATCCTGATTTGTATATATCTTTTCATCAAAGAAATGGATCTCTTTATGTAAAATTAAAAAGTATCTGGCCCTTTAGGGAAAGTAAACATAAGGCATATGCTTTTTTTTTTTTTTTTAAATGAAAGTACAAAAACATATTAACAAACAGACACCAATTAGCATAAAAAATAGTACAATCACAACTGATCTATAGACAAGGTGACATGGTCTCAACAGTGGTTATTGCTTTATCCATTGATATCTTCGAAGTGTAAATATATGAACCCATATACAGACATGCAAAATTGGTCAGACCATTAATCCTCTCAACAACAGAAAAA